>QEPC01006508.1:466542-510410 GCA_003113815.1 Sphenodon punctatus | reverse complement strand
AGGTGCTCACTAACCTGGGGACAACTGCCATGTCGAGGCACCTGAAATCGTGCCACAGTGCTGCACTGCTAAGCGGGGAGTCAGGGTCAGTGGATCGTAGCGGGTTCCCGACCTAAGCGGCTAGTCGTCTGCCTTCTTCATTGGGCAACCGTCCTGCTCCAACAGCTGCCTCTAGCAGCAGGAGCAATATCGCTGTTAGGGGGGAGCAGCAGGAGCAGCAGCCTCGCCAGCAGCGTCAGTCCACAATGAAGGAGCTGGGATGGGGGCAGCTGCCAAGGCCATCGGCATCTGGATGGCGGCATGGCTTTCTCTTGAAAGCCATGCGCCTGTTGGGTGAGATGATCGCTGTCGATGGCCAGCCCTTCTCCATTGTCGGGGACACTGGGTTTAAGCGGCTGATGGGGTTCCTGGCCCCCCAGTTTAAGCTGCCATCCTGCACCATCCTGAGTCATATGGTGGTGCCATCCCTGTACGGCGCTTTGAAGGAGCGGGTGAAGGAGCAGCTGGCAGGGGCTGGGGGTGCCACTGTCCATTTCACCACTGACCTGTGGTCCAGCCAGAATGCCCAGCACGCGTACCTGGCAGTGACGGCGCACTGGTGGCAGGACCCAGAGTCGGCATTTGACAGTGGCATGAGGGGTCCTGAAGCAGGGTATAGGTGGGGACAAGTCATGGACTGCCCCCACACTGCCAGGAACATAGAGGCAGCCCTGAACGCTGTGGTGGAGGAGTGGGTCACGCCAGGTGCACTATTCACCCCGGGGTGTGTGGTGACCAATAATGCGGCCAATATACTCAAGGTAGTTCACGATGGGGGCTTCACGAGCATCCCTTGCGCTGCACACACCCTCCACCTGGTGGTCAAGGACGCTCTGGGCTTGGGGGATATGGGGATTAGGGAAGGCACCCGTAGATCCCTGATCCAGCGGGGTAGGGAGTTGGCTGGGTCCTTGCTCTGCCTGCTTAGCCCTGAGGAGTTTGCAGCGTGAAGGGCAGCGAACTCCTCAGGGCCAAGCAGGCAGAGCAAGGCCACCCAGTGCACCAGCTGGTGCAGGATGTCTCCACCAGGTGGAATTACACCTTCCTGATGCTTGAGCGGCTTGTGGAGCAGAAAATCGCCTTGCATCAAGTGCAATTGGACACAGACAGAGGGGCTCCTACAGGCTTCAATAGGGCAGAATGGGAGATCCTCTCCCTGATGGTCTTCGTTCTGCGAACATTCCTGGAAGTGACGGAGACCATCAGCTCCTCCATGGCCGCAATCAGTCAGGTGACCCCTCTGGTCCAGAGTCTCCACCGGAGTCTTGAGGAGATTCTGCAGGGGCAGAATTACGGCCCTCGAGGCAAGAAGCTGGGGGCTGAGGTGGTTTGGCTGGTGCAAAAGCTCAAGACAGGCCTGAAGGGGAGGTTTGATGAGCTCCTGCTGTGGGGGGAATATGTTTTGGGAACAATGCTGGACCCCAGGGTCAAGGCCAGCATGGCACGCAAGTCATCCCTCTATGGCCTCTGGAAGGATGATCTTGTGGGGAGGGTCCGGAAGACAGAGCGGGCTCTTGAGAGTGCACGGCAGCAGCAGGATGCCCCAGGGGATGGTGGGAGTGGGAGCAGTCGCACCTTTCAGTCAGCGGGGTCTATCCCTGCCTCCAGGCCTAGCGGTAGAAGCAGCAGCACCCCTACTGCCAGCAACTCCTACTCTGCGCAGCCCACTGTGGGGGGCATGGGGGCCCAGCACAAAAGGGCAGACAGCATGGCTGACGGCGGTGGTGCCCAGGGACAGCTACGAGAGGGAGTACGAAAGCGCCTCAGCAGCAGTCGAGACCTACCTGGACGAGGAGCCGTGCATCGATCCCAGCAGCGATCCCTTGGCCTACTGGGCCAGCAAGACTGACGTGTGGCCGGCCCTGTCCAAAGTGACCAGGGGATTATTGTCCTGCCCATCAACCAGTGTCCCCACTGAGCGGGTGTTCTCTGTGGTGGGGGACATTTGCTCCCCGCACCACTTGAGACTGGGGGCCAAGTTGGTGGAGCAGTTGTTGTTCCTAAAGGTGAACCTTCCGCTGTTGGGATTCCCCGAGCTGCCCCTGGACAAGAAGTGATGGTGCAGTGGCACACGCCATCCCATGCCAGGGGCAGTCGGGACGGGGCTCCTTCTCCTCAATCTGGGCTAGGGCTACTGCTCCTATGCTGCTGAGGTGCTGTTCCTCCCTCCCAATGCCTGGCACCCGCCCTGCCTCTCTCATATTCTAGACGGCCTTGGCCGCCTTATCTGACTGACCTCATGGTGCTGGGTGGCATTGGGAAACACAAACTGTAAGCCTGCCAGCCGGCCTATGGCTACACGATCTTGGCCCGCCTATGTGACGCTGACTGGCTCTTGCTCTCTTGCGCTGCACACTCTTTGCTAGCCTATCTGAGTGCCCTGCTGCCCATGTCCCAGCCTGCCTGCCCTACTGCCTCCCATGCCAAGCTGCCTGTCTGCCTGCCCAGCTTGCCGCTAAGCTCAAAGCATGCCTCAGTACGCCTTCCTGCCTCCCATGCCAAGGTGCCTGTCTGCCCACCCCGGTTACCTAGCTCAAAGCCTGACCAAGCCCGCCGGCCCTACTGCCTCTCATGCCACCCTGCCTGCCCGCCCGCCCAGGTTACAAAGCTCGAACCCTGCCTCAGTCTGCCTGACTGCTGCTTATGCCACACCACCTGACTGCCTGCCCCGGCAACCAATGTCAGCTGCTGCTAGTGCCAATGGCCCCCCGGCCTATATTCTGTCTGTGCAAAGGGTTATGTACCCTGTCAACTCACTGTCTGCTGGTGCCAATGGCCCCCAGGCCAGGCCTATATGCTGTCTGTGCCAAGGGTTCTGTACCCTGGCAACCAGTGTCTGCTGGTGCTAGTGCCAATGCTGCCCATGCTGTCTGTGCCACGGGTTCTGGGGTCCGTCATTCCTCGCACAGAGGTGATGTTGTTCCACCGTATCAAGGAACAGCCACTCCAGCCCCAGGACCCACTGCCAGGGTTCTGGGGCCAAGTTAGAGGCAGGGAGGGCTGTGGCCAATACCCAGAAGCTGCCACCTTAGCCCCAGGACCCACCATCATGGGTCTGGGGCCATCATTCCTCACACAGAGGCGATGTCGTTCCACCATATCAAGGAACAGGCACTCCAGCCCCAGGACCCGCCAGGGTTCTGGGGCCAAGTTACAGGCAGGGAGGACTGTGGCCAATGTCTACAAGCTGCCACTCTTCTAGCCCTAGGACCCACTGTCATGGGTCTGGGGCCATCATTCCTCGCACAGAGCCGATGTCTTTCCACCGTATCAAGAAACAGCCACTCCAGTCCCAGGATCCACCACCAGGGTTCTGGGGCCAAGTTACAGGCAGGGAGGGCTGTGGCCAATATCTACAAGCTGCCACTCTTCTAGCCCCAGGACCCAGCGTCATGGCTCTGGGGGCCATCATTCCTTGCACAGAGAGCCAATTTTCAAAAGCATCAAGAAACAGCCACCCCAGCCCCAGGACCCGCTGCCAAGGTTCTGGGGCCAAGTTACAGGCAGGGAGGGCTGTGGCCAATATCCAGAAGCTGCCACTCTAGCCCCAGGACCCACCGTCATGGGACTTGGGCCATCATTTCTTGCACAGAGAGCCTTTTTCCGAACGGCCGAACCGAACCAAACACGACCAAACCGAACGGCCGAACCTAAACGCAGCGAATGGACCGAACGACCAAACCGAATGGGTGAACCAACCTGGACCGAACTGCCAAACTTGAACCGTGACCTGTTCGCCCATCCCTACTGGGAAGTTGTGGTGAGAAATTATGAGGATACTGTCAAGAAAGGTCCGACCCACATCTGCAACTCCTGTGTATGATTATGGTTTGTGTCTTCGATCAAGAGTTTGAGTCGTGCTCACCTCATCACCAGTGACAAGCCACTCAAACTTACTGACAAAGTGTTTCATGTCTTTGCAAATGAAGAGGTGGAGTTTTGCAAAACTTGTGTAGAAGACAGCAAAGAGGACAAAGTGCCATGCCTGTGTTTGGTCAGGTATCTCGACTTCCCACAGGTTCACCAGGTTGTTGTGCAACTCACATGACTGGAAGAGTGTCTCATGGGTGCTCATCACATCTTTCAAACCATCTGGCCAGTAATGGGCCCTCCAGGTCAGTATCATGGGAAAGGGGCATTGTTAATGTTCTGTCAACATTGATACCCCTGTTTCAAGCTTGCCATGAACATGTGATGATGTTCAAGTGGTGCACTTTTGATTAGCGCACAAAATGGAATATACATGATTATACCTGCAGAAATATCAGGCTATTGACGGTGCACGATGCCGTTTAATACTTGACTTCTCAACCTCTTTACAACGAACATGGCATAACACTTTCAGTGAACAATTAGTGCATTCATTCCAACAGGATGTGTCATCTCGTTATAGTCTTCCTGCTCAGGAAGATCAACTCAACACAGAGAAAGATGATCCTCGGCCGATTAATCCCAGTGGGCGAAAAACTTTACTTGTGGCCAAAGGAAGTGTCCACATTGCACCTGCCGAAGATACCACCCAGTGTCGATTCTTCTTAAGAATAGTGGCAAATACCTGGCATTACTGAAGATCTTTTGGGGATCCTGAATGTCCCACATGTTTCAGAACAAGCTGCTCTCTTATGCCAATGTTTGTAAATCCATGGGCTATGTGGTATGACCGTTGCGCTGTCGAACAAAGCAACCTTGTTCTCTCCTGAAGATGAAAAACAACATGACCATTTGCCTAAGGAAGAAACGACTGAGGAATAACCCATTACTGTTGGAAACATGTTAAGTGATCGCTTGTGGAAGTTCTCGTTAAACATGACAACTGCTACAGAGTTCTGGATGGAGTACGAAGTAGTGGGGCACATTGGCACAAGGAGAAACTGAAGTTCTTAGCAATGGCATGCCAGTTTGGGCTCCCAAAGTTCTTCATCACACTTTCAGTGGCAGGAACACAATGGCTGAAACGCTTGGTCATCCTGAAGTCTGTTGTTGATAAAGAAAAAATCACTGTTGACATAGCCTGTGCCATGGAGTACAACGAAAAGGCAAGACTCATCCAAAGCGATCCGGTCACCTATGCGCGGTATTTCAACAAAGATTCTGCAACCTCATGAAGACGAACCTTCAATGGGCACGAGATCACCCATTACTACTACCACATCGAGTTTCAGCAGTGGGGATCTCCTCATGTCCATATGTTGCTCTGGCTTAAAGACACTCCCGATTCCAACACTGAAAGAGACACAATTGAGAGAGGTGTGTGACTTTATTAACAAGATTTGTCAAGTGTTCATCGACATCATATGATAACAGGCTTAGATAGTACATCCAACTTCAAGTCCACAAACACACAAGAACCTGCTGCCAGCGGAATCGAGGAAAGTGCCGTTTTGGGATACCATTCTTTCCAACGGACAGCACGAATAGTCTGGGTACACTTCCAGAGTCATTCTCTGATGCAACTCACAGCACACTTAGAGAGACTCTGAAGGGGATACATGTAGTACTGGAAGATGAATCCGCAAACCTTCAAGAAATGCTTTCACTGAGTTCCTTCTACAGGGCAGTTTCTCTCTTGAGGAGTAACTGCTGGCAATCTGGGCATCTCTCCAGAAGCATCAAGTCTACTTGAAGAGAAATCCTGCTGATGTTTATATCAACCTGTATTTTGAAAAGATGCTTTTGCTCATGTGCTCCAACATGGACATTCAGTTCGTCCTTGATGTTTATGGATGCACCTGTTACATCATTGTCTACATCAATAAAAATGACTGGGGAATGAGTGAGATTTTGGAAAGGATCCTCAAAGAGACTCGCAGTGAAAACCATCCTGTGAAGGACGCAATGCACAAAATCAGCAACACCTTTACAACAGCAGGGAGCTGTCTGTACAAGAAGCATCACACAGCATCCTTCAAATCCGATGTCCAAAGCCAGCGAGCAAACAGTTTTTCAACTGACCCAGACCCTGCTGTCTCCTTGCTATCCCGGTGTTTGGAGGCCGTGGCGGAATGGATGCGGCAGAGCAGACTGAAGCTCAACCCCGATAAGGAGGTGGTGATGTTGGTGGGGAGGGCGAGGGGAGAGCGAGGGAGGTAGTGGCCCCCCTGATTGGAAGTTTCACCCTCCTATAGCTCAGCAGGTCTGGAGTCTGGGGGTAATACTGGATGCAGATCTCCACCTGGAGCGGCAGGTGGAGGCAGTTGCAAAGGCTGCCTTCCACCAGTTGCATCTGGTGCTGAGGCTGTGTCCGTACGTCTCTGGCCCGGACCTGGCCTCCCTCATCCCATCCCTTTGTCACCTCGAGGCTGGACTACTGCAATGCGCTCTACGTGGGGCTTCCCTTGTTCCTGGTTTGGAGGCTGCAGCTAGTGCAGAATGCGGCGGCCCGGCTCCTTTTGGGGACGGGTCGTCGGGAGCACGTAACACCTGTGCTCCAGACTCTGCACTGGTTGCTAATAGCGTGCTGAGCCAGGTTCAAGGTTTTGGTGTTGATCTACAAGGCCCTTCATGGTCTGGGCCCCTCGTACCTCAGGGACCGCCTCGCCCTCCACGCCTCAGAGCGGCTCCTTCGGTCAGCTGGGGGTGCCTTCTTGGAGGTTCCCCGCGTTAAGTGGGGGGCCACAATGGAAAGGGCATTCTCGGTGGCCACCCGGAGGAAGCTCACCTGGCCCCAAGCTTTCTGACATTCTGGCGAAGTTGTAAAACCTGGCTGTTTGACCAGGCCTTTGGGGAGGGGGGGGAAGGTGGGTTTTATCTCCCTTACCCTATTTATTGTTTTATTGAATTCCCGGGCCCTGTTTAATACTTTGAATATTGTATTTTGATATGTTTAAACTGTTTTTAGATATATTTTATATGTGATTGTTTTTTATTGTAAGCCGCCCTGAGCTGTTTTAGGAGGGACGGAGTAGAAATTTAATAAATAAATAAATAAATAAATATACCAATAGCTCCTCCAGATGAATGGGTGAGGGTTGTCAAGTCACTCCAAGTCCTTCAAACTGCCAACCCTTCATCCACCGATATCCTCGTACATGGGCTGATTGAACATTTTGAGCAACGACCTGTTGAAATGGATGGTGTGTCATTGGCAGATTTTGTTGCTTTCTATGAGTACTCAAAGACACATCATGTGAATCAAACACTGTAGCAGGGAGTCTCTCAGGGCCACACGGGGTGCTGGGGGTCACACTCTGGGGAATTAGCTCACCCCCTGCTACACCCTTTCAGCCTCGACTGAATCCCCCTCTTCAAGGAAGGGGGTACCCTCTCAGGACACACCACACAGTCCAGAGGGTATTAAGTCCACAGTCCTTTATTGGACACAACCAGCGTACACATTCCCTGGGGCTGCCAGCTCAGTTGCCTCCACCCTGCAGGCCCAGGTCCATCTCTCTCAGGCACAGGAGCACCACAATATCAACCCCCAAAGTCTATCCAGCAAGGCCTCAAAGCCCCCAGGCTCTGGCCAAGCCTTCCACAGGCAAGAGGCTCCCTCCTGGGCAAAGCTTCTTCCACTTGCCTGGGTCCCTCTGGTTCTCCAGCCTTCAGCAGTCTGGATAGTGTAGAGCAGGAAGGCTTGTTCAGGGAGATGTTGCTCCTTTGGCTCACTGGCAGAGACTCTCTCCTCTCTGCCTTGCTCTCCTTATGTACAGGCAGAGTGGGCATGGCCAAGCGTCCTTTCCTTAGCCTTAAAGGGCCACTAACCTGCCCATTGTGTCCCGGGGTTTCTCAACCTGTTTCTAGGTGGTGTCGGGGAGAGCGGGCTCGTGTTGACGGGGAGCCACTGCCTATTGGTGCCTGCAGCGCGATTAGAGAAGTGGAGGACACCTGTGAGTGGTGCCTGCAGACTTGAAAGACAGGCGGCTCGCCTACGGGAGCTGTGGTGTCGAGGAGAGCGGGCTCGTGTTAACGGGGAGCCGCTGCCTATTGGTGCCTGCAGCGCGATTAGAGAAGCAGCGGACACCTGTGAGCGGCGCCTGCAGACTTGAAAGACAGGCGGCTCGCCTACGGGAGCTGTGGTGTCGGGGAGAGCAGACTCGTGTTGACGGGGAGCTGCTGCCTATTGGTGCCTGCAGCACGATTAGAGAAGCGGAGGACACCTGTGAGCGGTGCCTGCAGACTTGAAAGACAGGCAGCTCGCCTACGGCAGTGCCGCAGGTACGTGCTGCTGGCCTGTGCCTAAGAGCTGCGCGTGCAAGGGCGCCAGGACTTTTTTGCTTTTAGAAGAGAAAGGTGTGTTGTGCTGATATGAAGAAATCCAAGCGTACTAGGGCAGAGGCAGCCATTTCCTCTCCCCCGCCGGATAAAATGTTGAAACAAAGATGGATGGAAAGCTTTATAGTTAACACTTGTATCGGCCAATCCTCCAGTGGTCCTTGTACTCCTCTAGATCTTCCAGTAAGTAATCACTTTTCAGTACTGTCTTCACCCGCTTTGTTGACGGGTGGTTGGCTTCATGACTCATTGACTCCTGTTTCCTTGAAAAGTTCCTCTGTTGCGGGAATGTGGACTCCTGTGGTTGGACATTGCTTGGGTGCTGATGAGGAAGTTGGCCTAACTGACTTTCTTTCTAATCATGTCACACTTACTACCGAGACTTTGAAATGTATGTTCTCACAGCTGAATCAGCTGAATGAGAAGCTGGAAACGTTGAATTTATTTTCCTGTCAGGGAAATCGGCAGGGTGGGGGCTCGAGGTACCCAGATGGCATTCAGAAGGAAGTATCCAATATCCCCGTAAATCAAGGCATTGCGACAGGGTGTTGGGGAAGCCTCACCATAGTTTGGGGCCATCCATGTTGGACCCCACAGCTTCTAACCCCATTAGACTTCATCCTCCCCAGTGGGAGCACAATAGTTCAGCTAATTATAAGGAAATCTCCTCGTATAGGGTATCCTCAAGTGACTTAGTTTTTACCATCCGCCCGTTAGCAAATGGCCATTTGCCCATGTGGAGCACACCGTTAGATGTTGCAGAACTGCTACTGCACAAGCCTATTACCAGCCAAAACATCTCCACAATTGTTACCATCGCCAGTCAAAGGGATTGTCATATGTTAAAAGTTCTGTTTAATTCTCCAATCTGGGTCTCTATCATCCTGGAAAACTCTGAATTATTAAGGGCTAAAGCAGTATATATATCCAGAGTGGCCCAGGTTGATCCAGACTGCTTCCATGTGGTTAATGCTGATTTTCAATCTCAAGGGAGGGGCATTGTTCCATCTAGCACCGGTTTTCAGGTGTCTTTAATTCCTGTTTCTGCTGATATAATTCCGTCTATCTCGAGGAGCACCCCCTGGGTCTTCCCCCCACCTTGTCGGGTAGTAGAGGTCCTAAAGGAAGGAGTCTGGCCACTGGGCCTTGTGCGGGGGACCCAATCTTAATTGGGTCCCGGGGGTTACACTCTGCTGGTTTAGCTTCTGTGCCCTCCGCTCATGTCGGTGGCTCTAATCCAGACCCCGTTGTCCCCTGCGATCGGCGGTGGCTCGGGGGGTGGGAGCATGGAGACTGACCATCTGTTATCCGGGCCAACCAATGTAATGGAACCCAGATCTATGGCTCCTTGCTCTGGACCTGTACAGGATGCTCTACTGGTGGGCCAGAGGGGTTTTCTGGATAAATTTGGGTCCCTTTCTAGGAAATTAGGGAACTTTAAATCCCGAAGGACGATATTGTGCTCTCTTTCTGGGTTGGATGGGGGTCGGGCCTCTAGAACGTCGGCCAAGGAAATTGGTTCTTCCTTTTGGCCACCCACCTCCTCCTCCTCCTTAATAGAGCTGGCTGGGGGTGCTGGGCCAGGGAGCAGTCAGGATCCTCCATGATTTAACTCGCTGCCGTGAGTCTGCTCTGTTAATATGCTCCTCTCCCTCCCAGGCGCTGTCCCCCTCCGTGACTGTCCTGGAGGTGGGCGCCGCAACTGGGGGGGGGATTAATGTTGCAAATGCTGTGGGGTTTCCCTCCCCCAGTCCATTTGACTCCATCCCTTCCCCAGTATTGGTACCCCCTCAGTTGTCTGGCAGGGCCCCTTCCCCAAGGGTCCATGTCTCTTCTGCCAAGGATGGCAGTGACGATTGCTTTCTTCAACCGACTGAGTCACAACCCCCCCTGGTTAAATGATATCCGCCTAAGGACTCCCCCGCTCTGAAATTCCTTAGTTGGAATATTGCTGGGTGGAAATCCCATTTGCTGGATATCAATTTTTTCCCCCTTTCTGTCTGAATACAATTTTATTTTGATTCAGGAAACTTGGGCTTTATCTGATCTGGTGTGTGATGGTTTTTCAGTATTTAGTTTACCAGCTACCCCCACTGCTGGCCCTGGTAGGCCGAGAGGGGGTCTTGCCCTTTTAGTTCCTTTGGATCTTCAAGTCAAAATAAAATGTTGTGTTTTGGTGGGATCATATTTTGCCCTTTATTATTGTCTGTTTCCCTCCGGCCTGGAGCTGTTGCTAGGGAATTTCTATCTCCCCCCTCCCCATTTTTTCTATCTGATTTTTGGCCCGATATCAGTAAGGAACTACATGGGTTGTGCAGTCTATACCCTGGGACTGTTGTACTGTTTCGGGGTGATTTTAACATCAGATTGGGTAATCCAGTCCTGGTAGTGAGACCACCTAGGCTTGATGACTCAGAATATCTCCCTCACCCCTGTTCTTCCAAGGATTGTGTTGTCAGCTCTGGGGCTGGCTGCTTGAGGGAATTTCTGACTGACTTTGGGCTTAGTGTAGTAAATGGTTGTTCCTGGGGAGATTTTGAAGGGGCCTTTACATATCATTCGGTTCAGGGTTCCAGTGTTATAGATTACTTTTTATTATCAGAATTTTTTCCCCAAAATGTTTCTGAGTTTAGAGTTACTCCTAGGTTCGAGACCAATCATTTCCCACTCTCCTGGTTGTTAGTGGATCCTTATAAGCAGATAGGAATAGGTAGGGGGACTGAGGTTGCGGCCGAGGACTCTGGGATAGGACTGGTGCGTGTTAAATGGACTGTTGATCTAAAAGCAGCTTTCGTAGGTTTCACACAACAACTGGCAGTTAATGCGTTAGTGGGTGGGATAGCAGCCTCAGAAGGGAATCCGTTAGGGGACTTTGATAGACTCCTGGCTCTTCTAGCCCCCCTCTTGGCGATTGGAAAGCCTTTGGGATACCAGAAGGAGAGGGTCCCCTCCTGGTTTGATGGGAACTGTACATCTTTTAAGGAGCAAATTACGACGGTTGGCAAACAAGGGGAAATTCTTGTTAGTCCTCAGGCAGGAACTGCAAGTCACTCGAAGGAATTATCGTCATCTGATTGCACTCAAGAGACTAGCCTTTCAGAAGCAGAGGTGGGCTCAGCTGCTGGAAGCAGCTTTACAAAATGATCAAAAACCCTTCTGGGATTTCATCCATCCCGGTAGGTCTAGCAATAAGGGCTTAATAATTCCACCTGATTTATGGGTTAAGTTTTATGCGGAAATTTTTTCTATCCTGCTGGAGAGTATTATTTCTGTACCCTTAAGGGATCGCTTCCCTGAGTGGCCCCCTATCTCTAAAGAGGAAGTATTATCCTTTATTGTTAAGCTGAAATCTGGGAAAGCCCCTGGAGAGGATTTTGTCTCCCCCGAGTTGCTGAAGTCTGATCCTGAGTGGTGGGTTAGTTTTCTAGCCCCCCTTTTCTCTTCGATTAACTCCTCAGGAGTGATCCCTAAATCTTGGCAAAACGGAATAGTGGTCCCACTATTTAAGAAAGGTGACCCTTCCCATCCTGGGAACTACCGCCCCACTTGTCTCTTAAGTATCATCGGGAAGTTATATACACGATTTTTGCTGGAAAAGATGTTATCCTGGCTGAATGAAAGTAACTTGATGGAACCTGAGCAGGTACAGTTTCAGAGTGGGAAATCCACCCTGGACCAGATCTTTGTTCTTTCTCTTCTCTCCAATAAGTATGTCAACCGTCAGGGGAAGTTTTATCTGTGTTTCATAGATTTATCTATGGCTTTCGATTCCATCAACAGGGAAAGGCTTTGGCTCAAACTGAGTGCCACATCAACTGACCGTCGATTACTTTTCTTACTAATTAAGATACATAGTAATAATCACATCCGAATTCGCCCAGCTCCAGCCCAACCATTTTCGAAAGCGGTTCATGTGTTTAAGGGTGTTAGACAAGGGTGCCTACTGGCCCCTGTATTATTCAATCTCTTTCTGAACGATGTAATCCCTTATTTGAAGAACAAAGACACCCATGCTCCTCAAGTAGGTTCGAGGAGTGTTCCAGCTCTTTTATATGCCAATGATACGGTTCTGATCTCCCAAAATCTGGTGGGGCTCAGGCGAGCGATGCAGAGGTTCAGGGAGTATTGCGATAGGGAGGGACTCAAAATCAATTTTTCTAAAACCAAGACCATGATAATGGGGAGGGGCAAGGAACTGGTAAAATCCATCGTTGGACCATTGGATGTAACCCCATTGATCAAGTGAGGGAATTTAAGTACTTGGGAGTGATTGTTTCCTCCTCCCTGAGCTGGAAGCCTCACTTAAAGGCGGTGGTATCACAATGCAGGAGCTCCTTGGCCGTTATTCTGAAATTTTTTCATACCCGGGGGGTGGGGGGGAAATTGGTGTTGCCAGCCCTGCGGCTTTTCAGGGCCAAAGTTAATGCCTGTATGCCTTCCTAGCCTGGGGCCTCCCTTTTCTAGCTAGTCTAGAATTGATACAGAACCAGGTTTTGCGATCTATCCTGGGAGTCCCCAGGGGTACTCCCCAGGTAATTCTGAGGCAAGAAACTGCAAGCCTTACTAACAGGACTCGGGCTCTTCAATTACTTTTGAGGTATTGGGTTAAGGTAATTTTGTTTCCCCCTCAGGATAATTCTCTTCTTGCCTTGACGGTGGGGGCTGGGCTTCATAGTTCTTGGGCGTGTTTGGTGGAGGAGGAGGTGAAGTCCCTAGGGTTTTCTAGGGAATCTTTAGGATATTTGGGCCGGGAGGGAGCTCTGTCCCTTATCAAAAGGAGATTATTGGACCAAGAGCTCCAAAATGAAATGTCCCTGCTAATGAGCCAGAGGGTTGCCCCCGATTATCCCCTAGCCAATCCTTTGGACCTGGGGAATAGTTATTTATATCTATGGCAGGATTTTAGACTACGTAGGGCCTTTACCTGCCTCAGATGTAATGTTTACCCATCTGCCCTGTTAGAGGGACGTTTTAAGGGTATCCCTAGATCAAAGAGGTTCTGCCAGTTATGCGACTTCCAAGAAGTTGACTCCTGCCGGCATGTTTTGTTTTATTGTCCAGCCCTCTCTCGCCCTAGGCAGCCTCTTTCGGGCAGTTTCATCCATGAGTCATCGGATTTAGGGGCTCTAGTAAGGAGGCTTTTTGACCGTGCGGATTCGGCAATGTCAAGAGCTGCCGCAAGATTCTGTCGAATTTTCATCCGGCTAAGGAAAGCTCATTTGGATGACTGTATTTGAGGGGTTATGTTAAATCTGGGGCTTTGGACTGAATATTATTTTGGTTGTGTAATTAATTTTAGCTATTGTAATTATTTGTCTGTGGCTGTGTTGGATATTGTAATAGCCTTTGGCTTCACAATAAATATATACTACTACAACCTGTTTCTAGCTCAGGTTAGTCCCCACGCTAAGGGGCTGGCTCTACCATGCCCCCTGGACATGCTCAGCCCTCCGGCAGACCCACTCAGCCCCCTTCTTAAAGGGGCAGTAGCCCCACAGGACCGCTCCCTGCTACAAACAACAATTGAGAATGAGGTGGTGGCACCTCCTATTGACAATTACCAAGCTCCTACCATAGAGCATCAACAGGGGCCATTTATTGCTCTGCAGATGAGAAGCGGATTTGTGAGAAGAACCACCAAGCCCAAAGTAATAGATTCCACTGGTGCGGAACAAGACCCAGAGAACTTTTATCATGAACTGATTATGCTGTACCACCTGTGGAGAGATGAGGAAGGTAAACTGCTAGAGACGGACTGTGAAGCCAAGTTCCTGAAGCATAAAGAGCAAGTGCATCAAGTCCATAAACAGTATAACTTTATTATTATTATTATTATTAACAAACATTTATATAGCGCCAGCAGTGTACATGGCACTTTACAAAGTAATAAAATAGACATGGTCCCTGCCCCTAGGGCTTACAATCTGAGCGACAGGAGCTGGGGGAGAGACATAGGAAGGGGAACAGAGGGAGAGACAAGGGGTCTAACATTCATGAAGATGCGAGGTCTCAAGTGCACGTACTTGGCTTGGTTATGATGAGAATGACAGCAGGCAGGTCCATGTGGCAAGGATAAGGGTAAACAGATCGTAGGTATAGGAATAGTGGCTCAGCAGGATAAAGAGTCAGACAGAGCAGAGCGAAAGAGGTGAGTTTTAAGGAGAGATTTGAAGGTATGAAGGGAGGGGGCAAGGCGGATGTGGACAGGGAGGGAGTTCCAGGCATGGGGGGCAGCAAGTGAGAAGGGACGAAGGCGCTTAGGGGAGCAGGGAAGGCGTGGAAGGGTGAGAGAAGGGACAGAGGAGGAGCGAAGTGCACGGGCTGGAGTATGGAGGGCAATAAGTGCAGAGAGGTAGGGGGGAGCAAGGTTGTGAAGAGCTTTATAGGTGAAGACTAGGAGCTTGTGCAGGATTCGTTCAGGAAGGGGAAGCCAGTGAAGCGAAGAGAGGAGGGGCTGCACATGGTCGAAGCGACGGGCGAGGTAGATGACCCTGGCAGCAGAATTTTGGACAGAGATGAGGGGAGAAAGGTGAGACCGGGGAAGGCCAGTGAGAAGGAGGTTACAGTAATCGAGGCGAGAGATGACCAGAGCATGAACAAGAGTTTTGGCAGACGAGACAGAGAGAAAAGGGCGAATCTTAGCAATGTTATGGAGGGAGAAGCGACAGGATTTAGCAACAGAGTCAATGTAGGGTTTAAAAGAAAGAGCTGAGTCAAAGATGAAGCCTAGGCTACGGGCTTGGGGGACAGGCAGGATGGTGACGCCATCAATAGTTATTGACAGTGAGGAAGGAGAGGAAGGATGAGGGGGGAAGATAAGGAGTTCAGTTTTAGCCATGTTGAGTTTGAGTTGACGTTGAGACATCCAGGTAGAGATGTCAGAGAGACAGTTGATGAGATGAGCTTGAACAGAGGGAGAGAGAGAGGGAGTAGAGAGATAGAGTTGAGTGTCATCAGCATAGAGGTGGTATTGGAAGCCATGGGAGGCAATGAGTTTGCCTAAGGATGAGGTATAGATCGAGAAGAGGAGAGGGCCAAGAACAGAGCCTTGAGGAACACCAACTGAGAGGGGGAAGGAGGAGGAGGTGGAGTTGGAGAGAGACACATTAAAGGAGCGGTCAGAGAGGTAGGAGGAGAACCAGTTATGGACATATAACTTCTTCAATGACAACGCTTTGGATGCTGCAATGCAAGCAGCATAACTTGCTGCAGGCAATCACGAAACAGAAAAGGAAGCAGATACTAATGATCCTCTCTTTGATTCTGGTGAGTACCATCTCAGTGATCTGGACAACAATGTCATGATGGGTGAGAAAAGGGAGTCCTAACATCACCCTTCCACTGAGGGTTTTTTCTCCCCTGGCAAGCTGCCAGACTCAGAGTACGAGTCACTCTTGGAGAAACCCAACACAGAACAACTAAACTATGTAACCCACATTGCAGCTCACTGTGCTGAACTCCAGCATACCACTTCATCATTGGAGGCACTGGTGTTGGAAAACGTGTCCTCATTTCAGCGATTTTTCAGATGCTCCTCCGGATCTTCGACTCTTGCTTGGAAACAGATCCAGACAAGCCATTGGTTTTCTTGTGTCCACCAACAGGCAAGGCAGCCTCAACATCTGAGACCAAATGGTTACACAACACTCCAATGGCCCATCAACTGGGGTGAAGTTACTAAACTCTCAGCAGCAGTGGCAAACAAAATGACAACCAAACTGGCCCAAATGCAAGTTGTGATAACTGACGAAGTGTCAATGGTCAGCGAAGCCATGATGTGAATGGTCGACTCATGCTTGCGACACCTGTTTGGAGGGACAAAACCATTTGGTGGTAAATCCATTATAGCTGTGGGCAACTTTTTCCAACTGCCTCCTGTCTTGGGGAGGCCTCTCTACTTATCATGGTCTGAGAACCCCATGTAGAGCCTTTGGGGATTCTTCTTTGGCACCTGTTCCAGGTTTACTGACTGATGCAGATATTCGACAGAATGATGAGGCCTTTAACTCTGCGCTCAATAATTTGGCAAAAGGAATACTCACAGCAGAGGAAGTCCAACTTTTCAAGAGCCGCACTTTCCTGCAGGTAACCTGTGGTGCTAACACACATGACTCCATACATCTGTTCAATCAAAACAAAGATGTGGACAACTGGAATACCAAAATGTTAGGGAACTCATTAGTGAGGAAGCCGAGTGCAAAGCATCTGATGTGGTCGGTGATGGAAATGAAGCAGTGAAAAGGGCAATGAACGCAGCCATCCAACAGGATTGTGTGATGACTAGAGACACTATGGGACTCCCAAGAAAGATCCACTTCAAAGCGGAAGCCTGTTACATGATGACATCTAACATTGGCACTTCTGACGGTGTAAACAGAGTGAGTGGGAAGTTCCTGAAGACTGACATCGGGTTGCATGGGGCAAGGTCCAATGATAGAAAGCCATTACGTGTTTGGTTGGAATCTGAGTACAGGACTGTTGGTGAGAAAATGCACTTCAGGCAAAGGGCTCATTAAGAGCCTGAGTCATCC
This sequence comes from Sphenodon punctatus, assembly GCA_003113815.1. Lineage (NCBI taxonomy): Eukaryota > Metazoa > Chordata > Lepidosauria > Sphenodontia > Sphenodontidae > Sphenodon > Sphenodon punctatus. Next base: position 493,629 of record QEPC01006508.1, on the reverse strand, counting down.
ATCCTCTTGGACTGCTGTAGAACCCGTTGCACTCACAGTCAAGTATAAAAAGAACAGCAACTTACAAGTGATGCGGAAGCAATTCCCTCTCATCCCAGCTGAAGCACTAACAATCCACAAGAGCCAGGGGCAGACCTACCAATCCATGGTTGTTCATCTACTTGGTTGAATGATGAGGGCACTTCTTTATGTAGTTTGTTCTAGAAGGACTGTATCTGATTGACGACTTCAAATCTCCAGTCCCAGCCAATGGCCTACACCCATTGATGCAAGAGATTTGTAAAGAGGAGCAGGTTTTCCTTGTACCATGCTTCAAGTTTCTCCAAATTAAATTGGGTATTCAGCATAGTTACCACCGCATCCAGAGCCTGAGAAAGAATTGGCAGCAAATGGCCAATGACAACTGCATCACCTCTAGCAATATGTGTGATGTAATGGTGCCCAGTGGGCCTTAGTGCTATGTGCCAGGGCAACTGGTAGGGAGGGGGCCACAGGGTAGCAGGGGTGCAGGGATATAGGTAAGTGGGGCCAGCATGGGAGGGAATAGGCCGGCGGGGGGGCAGGGAAGAGGGGACAGTAAAGGACACCTATGCCTTGCATGTATGGACACCTTGGATGTGCATCTTTCATCTCTTGTTTTTTTAAAACTTTCCTTTAGTGGAAATTCTCCCCCCTCCTTCACACAAAGTCAATTAAATGAGCCTCAGGTACCAGCCTGATGTATGGCCTAGCAAACACTCTTCACATAGAATTGTCTGGGAGACAGAAGCCTGAATGGTTGTAAGAAGGTAAAATTAATGGCAGTGAACTGATTCTCCACTTAAAATTCGAATTCACAGAAAGGACAGGAGTTTGAAAATCAAAATATAAGCATTTATTGGGGGAAATGAGGTTAGAGTTAGCTGGTTAGCAGATATCAACAGCTGCTGGGGTGTGTGTGTTGCTGTATGTGTACGCCTATTTGCTGGGACCTGTTTGTTGGTTTGCCTCACTGCTGACACACCTGTACAATAGCTGCTTGCAGAGGCCTTAGGCATGCTTGCTGCACTGCCTTTTCCTTGCTCCTCTGCTTCCAGAGAATTGGAATATTTGTGTACTAACCACTCCCTCTCCCACTTTAAATATGCTTCAGTGACATGACTATTTCTGTATTCAGTTTCATAACAGCAAGGTCATAATCCTAACTCACTTTGCTTTTTTAAAAATTACTGGCTACTCTGGTAAATAAAACAGGTAAATCTGAGGTAATTTAAACTTCTTTGGTCACCTCTGCTCCACTGGGAAACACCCTGGACACTTTTGTGTCAGTCTCTAATGCTATGCCACAGTTCTACTACTGCTTCAGATCAATACCAGCACAGTTTTGCTTTAGATCAATATCAGCACTCTGATGATACAGCTGCTCTTTTCACATGGGTCAAGACTTGCACAGATGTGTTTTCCACACCCCATGTAAAATTCCGCTGCAGCATACACACAGCAGGATTTAAATGGGTGCTTTCGATTATTATTATTTTGGCCATTTCATTCTCACGCAGATGGAGAAGTTCTGCGAGGTTAGCATTTGAGAGTTGTGTGTATGGTCTCTCACATTCCCATTAACTGTTACTCTGTATGTAAGTCAAAGAAATGAAGGCTCCCTTGGGGGTTCCACATTATCATCATCTAGGCTTTCACTGCCTAATCTGTTAGCCACTTTATCCTGAGCTTTTTATGGATGGGAAATGGTCATTCAGCAACATAAGTTGTCTTTTAAAGATGTATATGAGGGAGAGAAAAATAGGACCCCAGCTGGCGATGGGGTTGTCAGATAAATACTTTCTCTGTACTCTGGTATTATTATTTGCCTCTCTCCCAACAGACTATTATTTCTGTTCTCCAAGATAAAATCAGCAACCTACACCAGTACGGGATTTTTAAATTCCAATACTTTACCACTAAAAACGCCAAACACCTCTTCTGGAACTTGCATCACTGCTTTCCTGCTGTTCCCAAAAAACAGCAGCCACTCTCCATGCTCCTTTTTTATTTCCCATGCTAGGGGTGCCAGTGGCCCTGCAAAGTATGGACAACTTTGCTTTACATGTCCTATATTCTCCCCCACTGCCAGAGGACAATATGGAGAAGGAAGGAAGAGCCATCATGAGCCTGGCCAGCTTAATATTGCCTTTGCCTTTTTGGGGCACAAAGCAGCACTTCAGCTGATCTCCAAAATGGTAGCTGCACCAAGCAGTCATGGTGGAAGTGCCATTTTGAGCATGCCCAGTCAGCACTACAGTTGCTGGAAGATTCCAGCCCTGCTGCCAGGATGAAGATTCTGGTTTGGGGAGAAGGAGCTACTGTTGGTGGTGGCCTCCTGAAGCCTCTTCTCCAGAGAAACAAACTTTAGTCGAGCGATCTAGTCCAAGCCGCTTCCCTAACAACAGAGTCTAGGGGATCAAACAGCCAGTAACTGCCATCTTGAGCAGCACCAGGGATATCCAGGACACAGACAGCAACAATGGACACTGTTGAGATAGAAAATCTGCAGCTAGAACTTCAGGGACAGTTGTACCAGCTCCTGAGGGCAGAATTATTCGAGGTATATGACCATTTGGGAATTTCTGGAGAAGGCCAGAGCTGGGTTACAGGAAAAAGCCGGCTTGCTTTGCTGAGACACATTTCCCAGCATCTAGATGGTGAAGAGATGGCTAGATTGGAGGATCCAGGCCTGTCTGTGTTGGTGAGCCTAAAAGAGAGGATGGTGCAGCTAGTGGCCCCGATCAAGAAAGCAGCAGTAGTGACTCCAGCTATATCATGTCGAGCTGGAGATATTAAAGTGAATGGAAAGGTCAGAGGGACAAACGAGGAGGACAGGCTGGAGTTTTAAAGTCTGATATATCAAACTGAAGGAGGACTTCAAAGGGGCTACTAAGGCTGCTTGCCCATGTAAAGAAAGGGTTAAACTCACGCTAGTTCGGTTACCTTAACCCCCCCCCCTGTGGGCATGGGGATTTTAGCGGTATTTCCCCCTTCCCCTGTTAAATTCAATAATGCAAGACAGGGCTCAAAATCCAGCCCTGTCTCGTGTTATTCAATTTAACGGGGGAAGGAGTAAATAATGCTAAAACCCCAGTGTCCATGATTGGGGGTTTCATGTGACTGGACTAACGTGAGCTAAACTCACGTTAGTCCCTGCCCCTTTCTTAAAGTGGGTAAGCAACCTCAGCGTTGGAAGTAATAGAGGCAGTAATTAAAGCAATTACCTCTGGGACTAGTCTGAGGAGTTATGTGGAAGGAAGTTGCATAACTACATTGCCCAAATTGAAGGGAATACGAAGGTCTTACTATCATGAGAAGGATGCTACAGAACTACATCATTACTTAGCTACAGCATCTCAAAGCCCCGAAGAAATACCTCATGATTTCCTGATAAGAGCAATGGATTTGCGACAAAAAGTTCTGTTCGCCTCTCAAGAAACTGGCTCCACTTTGAAATATGATCCTTTTCTAGTACAGAGTATGTTTCTTCATTCAGTTCCCACAGGTCTGAAGGATGATTCTTTCTGGACTGTCATGTTGCCTTACTTGCAAGATAGTTCAGTCACATATGCAATTTTGTTAGAGAAACTAAATATGGTCACTAGCTGGGAGAGGAAAAAGCAACAAAAGATACAAAAAGGATTACAAGCCAAAACTGTAGGACTTTGCATGGTGCAGCAGCCCTTCCCTGATGCTAGTACAGGGTCTAATCAAGCAGCAATGCCAGCTAAGACAGAATAGGCTCATAGCAATAATCCAACGGAAAATATTGAAGAAATGAATTTGAGTTTGTCGGAGGTAAAAGACTTTAAACTGGAAATTATGGTTATTAAGGAGGCATCAAAGCCTCTGATATGGGTAGAGGAAGATCTCCCCATCTACAACCACAGAGGGTCAGACAGTGATGGGGTTGCTTCAAATGTCAACAAGAAGGTTGAGGAGATACTTGCAACCACTGTTTTCTGTGTGGGAATGAAGAACATTACCAGGCCAGATGCTGTTCTGGTAAAAGACTTTGACCAAATTACCAGCAGGGAAACTACAGTCTGGCACTTGGAAGTGATCACGAGTGACCCATGAACTTCAACGGTCTCATTGTCAGGCAATTGATATGAACAGTTTTGAAACTAAGAGACCTACACCCTCAAGCTTGTTTAATTTAGATTCTCAGAGAGCTGAGCAAGAGGAAAGCAATTGTGAACCTAACACAGTCCTCGAGGGCAGAGTGAACAATTGTTCCCTGACAACAGTACAGCATGCTGAGCTGACCAGTACTGTGGGTAAGAGATGCATACCATGCATGGTATGGTGTACTCTGAATGGGGTGCAGGTAGTGGTTTTGTGGGACACAGATGCAAAGTTATGCATAATGTCACGGAAATGGGTGACAGCCTGTCTTCCTACTGTACCAATAAGGGAATTTACCAAAATAGAGATCTGCAGCTTACCGCTGTTTGGTACACCTATTCCTTATGAACAGAATATAATTCCAGCTCTTAGATGGTGGACCAGTCTTCCTAATGTATCAATAATGGAACTTGCCAAAATAGAGATTTGCAGCTTACCGATGTTTGGTACGCCTATTCCTTACTATTAATAGTAACTTACTCAAGTTACTATTCCTGTTGGTAACTCAACGCAGCATGATACTATGCTCCCTTCATATACAGTGTTAGGTTGTTTATACATGATCCAATCAGCGGTTTCGCTAGGAGTTTCAGAACAGTTACTGAATCAGAAGCAGGAGACAACACGCAAGGTTGGGTCGTAACACTGTTCGGGGTGACAGATCATATTCAAGGCTGACTCAAGACTGGATACTCCCAATTAGATCACCTTAGCTCAGAAGAGCAGAAATTGTTCATTGTATGTTATGGGAGGAATCAGGAGCGTTTGCTCAGAATGATAAAGATATAGGCCAAGCTGAGAAATTGGAAATGCATATTAAACTTAACAGTTCTCAACCAGTGGAGAAAGGTTACTGAACAATTCCAAAACCCCTCCATCAGGAAGTTGAAGATTATGTACAAGGCTTGCTAAATTGTGGGTGTGTTACTAAATCCCAGTCTTTCTATTTATCACCAGTGGTCTGTGTGAGGAAAAAAGATGGTAGTTTAAGGTTTTGTACGGACTATCATGGTAGTATTAGTAAGGGATACTTTAGTTTACATATTGATACATTTTATTTGAACAGGTTGTGTAAGGTTGACATGGTAAGACTTCAAAAAGATCCCATTTGGATTACTATGACCTTAAAAATTCTTCCAGTTTAGGATGGACACAACTGTTTTTGTTGGGAAAATTAAAATACTGGGCAGTTTGCCTATCATGGTGAAGATGGGGAAAGGATTCCTGCTCTTGTTCATAAATTTTCATGATAATTCTGAGAAGATGTCTTACAAACGTATTTGAGGGATTACTTTAGCCAAAGATTGAATGTCCGTGACCTGGTCTTGCCTTCCGCCCTTCGGGTAAGATGGATGGATCCATCCGTGTTGGATTTAACTTTCTGAAAATTGAAAGAACACCCAAACTTGAAAAACACAGGATGGAAGGTGATGGCTGGCTGCTGTATCTATTTGAAACTTGGGGAATGTTATTGATACAGTCTGGGGAATGGAACATTTCTGGCTCTCCCCGCAGGGGCAGGGAGAGAGAAGAGTGACAGTTGGTTTGAGATAACAGCCTCTGTGTGATTTATCGGAGGCCATTTCTCTCTTTGTACCACAGAAACGTGAGTTCTGTTTATAAGAAAATGTTTTGGACGTATGAAGAGTAATATAGTTTGTTGGGGAGCGTTACAGTCGCAGGTGTAGCAGCTGTTTCCCACTTGCTGCCTCTTTGCTTACACCTGCTAGCCAGCTCCTGGTGCCCTCTACCTGAGCTTTTCCTGCTTAAGCCTTTAACCTTGCCTTTTGTGCACTATGGCCTTCACTGCCACTGTGCCTCATTTACCTCCCTCCATGCTTGAGCCCTGTAGAAGTGGGGGTCTGCAGCCCTTCACTGAGGCATGCCTAATTCTATCAAATGGAAGGCAGGCTGCAGATGCATGAGCGTCTCAGGGCTGCACTATGCTTTCACAGGTGGGAGGAGTTATCTTCGAGTCAGGTTACTCCACCATCTGATCCTCCCTGCCCTTGATGCGCTCACTGGTGTTGCTGTACTGTAAGGACTGTGCGCAGCCACACCCTCCTTTCTCCAGCTTGTCATTGCAGCTCAAGTGCTGCACTCAGTGAGATAGCTAGGCTGGAATGGGCCCTGGTACAGAAGAGTGAACTAGAACATCCAACTCTCCCTTCCAGCAGCAGAAGATGCAGCTTCACCAGGGAGTTTGAGGCTCATGGATTAGCTATGCCCTTGCCTGCACTAAAAGGCTATTATCTGTTAGCCTCTCCCTGACTCATCCCTGCTCCAGGACAGAAGGGGGGAAAAGAATGGTATCTGCCACAGTGCTTTCATTTGTTGCAAAGAAAGGATTAGATTCTAATCAGATGAGATTATCACCATGTAATACTACAGTTCTTAGACTGGTCTACACACAAAAAAAATACTAGTTTGAACAAACAGGGGTATAGCTAGGGTGGAATGGGCCCCGGCTAAGAAGTCAAGATGGCCTCCTCCCCCCACCCCTTTGGTCTCCCGCTGGCAGGGCCTGGGGGCACTGTACAGCTTGCATGCATGTGAATGAACTTTAAAGACACTTTTGCCCTTCCTCAAAATGAAGGTTGTCTGTGCTCACTGCACCCTCAGTGATGGTTTACAACTGGGTGTTTCCCACAATTCAAACTACAAGCATTTCACAAGCAGAAAGCAAGTAATAAAATGCGCGTACAGCGCACTAAATTCTAAATGGCCAAGCCACAATCAAACACACAAGACACCACAAAATGCAGCCTATTAAGCACGTTATGCCATGCAAAAAAACGTTCTTCTAGATATATAACCAGTTCATTTGTGCCCCCATAATCAATTCACACTGCCCCCCACCCATATAACCAGTTCATTTGTGCCCCCCAAAATCAGTTGCCCCTGGCACAGTGCTAATTATGGGGCTGGGGGGTACAATGGTTATGAGGTGGGCCCAGCCAAGGTTGGGCCCCCTCCCCTCCATCTCTCTCAGCAATGGCTGGGGTCTGGCGGCGGAGGTTGAAGCAGGTGGCGGCGGCTGGCTGAGAGGCTGCTTGTGGCCTGCCCACTCCTGCCACACTCTACTCTCCCCGAGTGGGCGTGAGCTGCTGCAGTCTGGCACATACAGCCCCTCCGGCGCTGGAGGCCGTGACCTGAATTTTCCAGGGCCACCAGCAGTCGTAGCCGGAAGCAGCTGATCTAGGTGGCCACTGGTGTCCCCGGGAAATTCAAGCTGTGGCCCGCAGTGCTGGGGGGGGAGGGGCGTGCCAGACTGCAGCAGCGCAACAGGCAAGGCTTCCTAAGGCGGCTGCCCACCCACTCGAGGAGAGTAGAGCGTGGCAGGAGTGGGAAGCCCACCAACAAAGAAAAAAAAAATGCACCTACCCAGGCTTGGCAACCCCTGGCGACCCTCGGCATAAAGCCGGAGTTGCTCAATGGGCACTACGCACATGTGAACAAATCAATTTCTGAACTTTTAAAGTTAAAACTGGGACCATTTTGTTGTTTAGACATGCTCCTACTTCACAAAGAGTAAGCCTTGCTAAAAGATACCTTTGGCTTAATAGGTTTATTTTGGGATGGTGTTATTAAAAACCTAGAAAATATATATTTTTTAACAATATATAAAAAACCATGACTCAGTGAATACAGTTACCTAAGCCAAAATATTCAAGGACATTTTAGATCAGTTTATTTTGTACAAAAAGAACTAAAGGGCATAATTTGTGCTGACTGATGAAGTAGTTTCTCACTTGCGCTTCCTGTAACTAGACAAGCCAGGAAAGGTACAATGAAGCAGCTTACCAAAGACAGATGAATCTGAGTGAAAATAAAAATGATATACAAGATAAACAGGAAACCTAAATTCTAGAAAATGCTGCCAGAATGCTTTTAGCTTCAAATGAGAAGTAACAAATAAAACAGTATTTCCTCCATGAAACACCTATAAGCATCATTTGTTTAAAAGAGGAGCAAAGACACCATAACGCAAAGGACATACCATCTTCACTAGTGTGGGGCTCTGTACCAGCATCCTGGTCCACTTCCTCTAATGTACCATGTTCGCTGTAAGGGCTGTCACTGCAGATGCATACAAGTAAAGTATCAATTAATCAAGTCAAGTCAAAATTTAATAACTGATTTGACCAAAGGTCTTATCAAAATATGATTTACAAGGAAATTACATAACAATATAAGATACAAAACAATAATACTTAAGGAATACATGAATTGAACATAAAAAACCTCAGCAAACTGCCCATCTAATCTCCTTTATACAGGAAATATCACCCCCATTTTTGTTTGATTTAGAAATACCATTTTAAATAATTTTATTCATTATTAAAGTTTAAATTGTTCATTGTTGTTTTAAAAAACAAATGCAGCATAATCCTCAGTTCACAGTGTGAATTTCCTATGGAAATTTTCTCAAGTAAATATCAGTCTATTGATATTTTCTCCATGTAGTACTGAATTATTGGATTTAGTGGGTGCAACCATTGAGAACTGAAGTTCCTTTAAAAAGACACCAGAACAGCACCAATACAGGGAGCCACAATGCAGATACTCTCCTGTATGCAGTTCCATGCACTCCAACTGGTGTAATGTACAACTTTGTTGGCTGCTGCTAACAAAATCTATGATAGTTCTCAAAACCGGGAGTTGGCTCTATCAGAGTGCAGACAGAACACATATTCGCAGGGTTTTTCTTTTTTTGGAGATCTTCATATACAGTGGAAGTCATTTGTGTAAAACACATTCTGTTGATTGTGGTAGAAGGGAATGAGATAATATTTTTACTTACCAGTAGTCATCTCCAGCCATACATTTTTCATAAACAGGGCCATCAAGCTCTTTAGCATCTGGTAAAATAATCTCATGATGGATGATGATAGTTTTGATTATTTCATTCACGTGAGCCTGACATGATACCTGATCTTGTGTGTCTGGAACAGGCATCAATGTTGGACCAAAACAAATGGCCAGGTTATAAGGATCCATCATGTTCTCATCGCTGTACTGTGAAAGGCTGTTACAAAAAAGAGGGAACATTTTTGGCTTGTGTGACCTGGATTCTGAAAACTAGATGAGAAAAACACTGAAACACTGTCAACACAATACAATATTCCACATTATCTCTGCAAAGACAGACCTGGGGCCGATTCTCAACCCCCCACATTTGTGCACGGTTTACATAGTAAGTAAGTAATTTTACTATGGATGTAGCTTTCGCTGTATCCAAAAGAAAGGAACAAGTTTAGACATTTATAATAAAATCTAATATAAAATATAAATAGAATACATAAAACCAATAAAGTCACAACAGAGAGGACGCTTAATCACTCTGAAGCAGCCTGCAAATTAGTTACAGAAAACATAAGGATAAGAACTCTTAATCTGAACAAAAGTAGCAGCAATCATTACCAATGCTATTGCTACCCAGGACCAGTCCCTACCAGCGTTATAATGGAGCATTTAATACCCGCCATTTATTTAGGATTGAGTATATTCGGCACAGTCTATCTTGTGTGGTTTAGATACATTTTGGGTTCAAGTTCTTGAGGCTCGTAGGTACCAACCAAGAGCATTCATAGGCGCTTGGTCCCAGTAGCATGTAAACTCATATTGGGTACGATCTCTTCGAATGCTATTTGGAGAGACGCAAGATACAATTAAGGTAATAGTATCCATTTACTTAGTGCAACCTAAAGAGCCAAGAACTCGCTTTACCATTATCAGAGACACGAGTTCCCTAACTTTGCACTCCGCACCAATAAGGGATTCGACCCCAACCATGGCATGTCGAACAGATCTTATACTAGGGAGCCCCCAAGGCACCGGCAATAACCTTGACCATTAATTGCCCCAAGGCACTAATAATGACCATCGACTGAGAGAGCAGGTTACTCAACAGTTTTGCAGCATATGTCCTGCAACCTGCTGAACTGCTGCCGGACAGTCCCCCTTCTCTTAAAGGCTAACCCAATGAATATTGTGCATGGTTTACATGCATGACATATTCTCTATAAAGGGGATGCGTGTGAGTTTTGTGCGTGCCGTGCACACGTGGTGTGCAGGGCTTATGATTGGCCCCCAAAACAAAATAAAATTAATTACAGGTTCTTCTGCTAACTGGCAACACAGAGTCTCATTAATATACACTGCAGGGGAAGGGAATCTCAGGCCTGGGGGGCCAAATGCAGACTACAGGAGGTTTTTATGTGACCCCTTTCCAGTTCCTAGATCTTGCCCCTAGATCCAGTTCCTAGCCCAAAGCACTGAAAAAATAAGCTCAAGATAAGCAATGAGGTTTGCACACAAGGATAGGGGATAGATCCAAGCACAGATCCATGTTCTGAACCCTCCTCTTCCTGAACACATCCCTTAAGCACTCCTAGCCCCAACTTCTATGTGGTCCTTGGTGCTTGTACTAATTTTCAAAGTGGCCTGCTGCTGGGAGGGAAAAGGTCTCTCACCCCAATGTACTTCATGGCCTAAATCTTGGGAAGAATGCAGCTGAATAAATAACTTTGGATGAAAACTGACCGCGGACATGGCCCACTGTCACGTCTGTTTGTATGCTGCAAAATGTTGGCCCAGGATTGTCCTGGGCTGTGTCAGCAGTGAGCCCAGGCTCTGACCTCGGAAAAGCGCTGAGTTCAGAGCTAAGGGGACATCTGGTGTGGCCCACTGTGATCTGGCCTGGATTGGGTCTGCCATGCCACCCTCCATGGCGGATTATCATGGTGGGGGGTGGGGTGCTGGGTGCAGTGTGGGGCCACCCGTCCCCACTTTGGGCTGCGTAGGTGTGGGACAGTGGTCCAGTCGCGGACACATATGTTTGGTGCCCTGACCTGGACCTTGTCCATCGTGGCTTTCCACCCTGGTTCGGGTGGTGATGGTGGTGTGCCGCTGTCGTGTGTTTTTACCCTTTGTAAAACCATAAAAATTAATACTAAGTGTGAAAAAACTGGTGCACATATTTCTTGGTGGTAAAGGCCTTCTTCAGTGCACATGCACACATGTGTGCACACACACATTGTTTCAAAGGAAACAAAAAACAAACCCATCAATTCCCCAAATGCTAAATATATGCAGGTAAGATATGAAAAGGTAGAGGTGTTTACAACCCGGATTCCATGGCTTTGTAGTCATTTTGTTTGTGCTAGTACCAGTAGATTATGATCCTGAAGCCTGTTTTCTTGGCCGCAGGAGGATGGCATAGAGATATCTTCCAGTGGCTATTTTGCCACTTCATATCTCTGCTGCTGGCATAAAGGACATGCCAGAAAGCAAAGGGCATGACTGATGCTTCCCTACATCCTGCCAGCTTTTGGTTTATATACTGTACCCTTGAGGAAGTTGGCTCTTCAAGATGGTCTGAACTTAAGCTAGGGGACCAGTTGGGCACATCCCTGGCTGAATATCATCACCCCCTATCTCCTACCTCTGAGTTGTCCTGTAAATTCTTCACTCACAGCTGAGGATCTAATCCTATAGCTTCACTGATTGTTCACCATAAGCACAAAAGACAATCCTCAACTCACATTGACTCAGTGTTGCTCAGCATTCTGCAGGATTGCATCTGCTCTTTACATGTTTGCTTGTGTTTGTATAAAACATTTGAAAGGGCTTTAAAATACAGTTTCTAGGGAAGACATTTTCTGTGTGACATTAATGCAAATGCAGACGAGTTAAACATTCTTGATGACTCCCCTCCCCACAATCCTGAAAAATCTGCTTGCAAAATCAATCATGATCTCCCTTTGTTATGCCATATAGTGTTAATGTGCTGTGTGCTGCTCTGGGATATCATACGTCTTGTTCTACGAATTATAAAGGAAGTTCAGCCACTTGATTATTCATGAACTAAGCTACATAGGTGATAATTGTAATTGGATTTACAAGTTATAAAACATGCACATCTATACCCTGCTGCATCTCTGTTCTCCGTATCACATCCCTGGTGGTACATAGTACGAGAAACATTTTTTCTTCTTGAAACTGAGAATGCTTTTTGTGCAGTCTCAATAGATCAGCTCAGTTGGAGTATTAGTAACAAGGAGAGAGGCAAAGAACACTGGAACCAGAACTAGGGGACAGCTGATGTAATTAACTAGCACAGGTTTAAAACAAAGAAAAGGAAGTCCTTTTTTGCTTGACATGCAAATTACATTGTGGAACTTATTGCCAGGAAATGTTGTAAGGGCCAGCAGTATAGCTGGGTTTAAAAAAAGATTGGCTAAATTCTTAGAGGATAAGTCCATAAATAGCAATTAGACTAGTTGGTCAGGAGATGAGACTTCTGACTGCTGGGAATGGATAGCAGAAAATGGCTCCCTTCATTATGACTTGTGCACTTCTCTGAAGCAACTGAAGTTTGTCACTGTTGGAGACAGGATGCTGGGCTACATATACCATCCAGTATGGCAGTTCTTATAATTAACTGGTTACACATGCCCTTTATATGCCTCAGTGGCTAAGCATGTTACCATCCAGTGCCAGTGAAAAATCTGCCAGCACTTCCCCTGTAAAGATTCCACTGCTTCTGAGGACTGGGATGGGAGTAAACTACAACACAAAGGAGTTTGCCAGGCGGAAGTAAAATTAAATGATGGGAATAAGTTCAAAACAGCAATGGTTCTGTAGATGAGTAATGCATACTGGGGTCCCTATTCATTTGACAGGGATATAACTCTGTAATCTTGGTACATATTAGGCCACTGAGGCCAAGAAATAAAGAGCTATTTCTTCCCAATGCTTCTTTGTGTGCTACCTTTAGTACTGTTCCTCTTAGCATTTTCATCTGGGCAGATGGTGGGATTAGGTTTATGTACTGTTCCTTGCTAGAGCCAAGGTCAAAAGGAGGGAAAGAACCCGGGCCATAGTATTTGTATTCTGAAGTACTGTGTGCATACCTGAAAAATCACTTTGTTTTCTGCAAGGAAATTGGGTGGCCCTTAGATGTATAAATATGATCATATTAGTGGATATCTGATGTTTTAGCATTTAATACATCCAAATACAGCAGAAATACAATACAGAATATATCTACATTACAAAGCTAAGAAAGGGGTTTGCAGCCCAGCATATGACAACACTGACATGACAGATGTTTATAAATCTTAAGGTTTTCTACAATTTGTATCTCAAAACAAGGGGCCAGTATTTAAAGCAACAGCAGGAGGGGAGTTGCAGCAGCAGCAGCAAGAGGGAAGAAGTTGTAGACATAAGGATGCCTCACTTTAGGGAGGCTGGTTGAAGGTGTGAACATAGGTGAAAACATGGGAAGATGAAGAGCTAGGAAACAAAGCTACATCATTCAAAAAGTGAGGGAAGAAATGAGCAGAAGGTGAAATTAGGAAAAAAGAGAAAAAAGGCAGCATCAGTATAGAAATAGAAAGAGTGGAGCAAGGAGAGCAGAGAGAAGGCAATATAAAATATTGGGACTAGGTATAAACAGTAGGAGTGGCCCACCACAGGGAATTCCATTTCGTTTGGTTTCTGGTGGGAATCTGGATTTAATTTTGGATTTATGATTTCCCCCACTGAAGTAAATGGGAAACCGATCCATAAAACCACCCTCATTCCCTGGGACAGTGGGTCCAACCTCCTCCATTCTCTGGTGTGGTACTTATCAGCCTTGTAGGGCTTGATGGAAGCACCGCCACTCTGCTGTGAGGGCTCTGGCAGGCTCCCTCACCGCGGCGTGCTCTGGATCTCTCATGTAATCTGCTCTGAAACTCTGAGTAATCTAATCTGCTCTGGACCTCTCGTGTAATTACACAAATTAAGAAACCCAATTAAAATTAAAATCATTGCTGTCCCTTCCATCCTCCCATAGAGGAAACAGGGCATAGCCTCCCCCGCACCCCAACTCCATCCTCTCTCAAAGGGGTCAGGGTTAACTTTCCCCCTGCCCCATCACCACAAGAGATTTCTAGTCACTCTGTGGTGAAGGAAAGGGAGGGTCTGCGGTCCTGTCATTATTTTAGGACTAGCAGATTTTCTAATATGTACATCTACTTGCAAATTTGTGCTTATCCTTCTCCAGGATCCATCACCCAGCTGGTGGGTAAGTTGGTTTTTAAGCTGCATTTTTCATCAGTTTTCAATAGGAGTTTGTAAGAACTACTTTACTTTTAAGTTATGCAAATGAATTTTAATGCCGCTATTTTGCTTTTCACAGCCACAGCTCCCACATTCAAGGCAATACTTTCATCCATCTTACTATGACCGTGTCGTTAGGAAGCACTGTAATTTTGGTTTGCATGAAAACTGGCATGTTGTTTCTGTCTTCAGGGCCAATTAAGATACTCTCTTCTGTGCTAAATTAAGATAAAATGTAAATTTTGAACGAACTATGGACAAAGACATAGAATTCTGACACGAGCAATTGGGATGGTATAGCTACCCAGTGTTCTTATAAGAACCATAACATACTTACTGGTTGAGGAAGGCAAAGAGGTATCTCATCACTATAAGGACGGACCGGGGCAAAGTCAGGAGGAGTTTGCGGATGTGAAGAGCCCTCTCATAGAGATTATCTATTCCTGTAACACAGAAGATAATATTTTAACCTTCCGTGCATGTGCTGCTCTACAATAGGCTCTAACTTGTGTGTTCAGCTGAATTCTGTGTCACTCATGCTAAGACATATATAGAGCTGCTTGAAATGTCTAATTTTTTTTTTAATGGAGGAAATTATTTCAAGAAAACTTCATTTTCCCCACCTTTCTGAACATCTCTACTAAGGATGGAGTTCATAACACTTCCTGCATCGGAAGTGTTCATATAATGTGATCAGTCCAGCACCCTCCTTTCTATACTGGGATTGTCCTGGCACTTCCTTACATGATCACAGCCGGTTAACCTCTTAAACTTGTGACCTGCAGGTTCAATTGCATTTTTAAGGCCCCATGCACAAAAGCCAGATTCTATAGCCAGAGTTGGCTGGGCCTTTATTGAGAGAAACAGAGTAGTTTCCCTTAATGTAGCCTGTCATCCCACTTTACTTTCCCCCTTTTAATTGTTTAAAATTAATTTTACATTATTTTGTATTGTTTTTATGACATTTAAATATGTCTGCCAAATAAACTTAAACTCTACTGCATCTTTCTAACCAAGATAGATCATGAAATTGCTATGAGAGGACTATTGTCTCACGGGTAAATATGTTACACAGGAAGCCAGCAATACCTCTTCATTTTAAACAGGGCCTTATTCACTATGGTCTATGACTGTGGCTAGAATCATAGAAAGAGTCTTCTGCATATGAGAGGTGACCAAACCTCAACTTTACCATATCCCAAATCTTCATATACATAAAAGTAATGCAGTCCTAACATGACTGAATAATAGTATGCTACAGACAGAGAACAAGAGGGGACAAGTCTGGTGCTTCAGAGAAAGAAGCTACAAAGGAAATACAGAATACACTAGGACAAAAATTTCCACACTGACCTCAGCAGATAACTGCTCAAAGCAGCAATTGCGGGATATTAGACATAACGTCCAAAGAACCTCTCCCCCCCCCCCAAGTCGCACCACCTACGGAGAAACGGATCATACCAATCATAGATCTACCAAGCTCCCCACAGGACTACCAACACATTCCTGAAGCAGGCAAAAGAACTGTAGAAATCAAGACTCGGACAGCTGAAAATGTCTTGCTTACATCAGCCCCTAGTGTCTGGTGTAATAAAGAACTCTCTTGTAAACATGTATTATTTTCTACATCCTTCAGTAAATACATGTGACTCAAATAGAAGACAAATCTCTTTGAAAACAGCACACCTTTGTTCTGAATAAAAAACCCTTGAGCTCTTCACTCCCAAGATATTTTTTGTATGAACGATGTTGCTAAAAGCAATTTAGCATTTCAATAATGCCTTTTAAGTCAATAAATAAATAATGATGAAATGCATGCAATTTAAAACAAAATCTAAGCAGAATATTGGAGTAATATTGCCAAATGACACCAAGATGAATATTTGCTAACGTTCAGAATCTGGGAAACGAGGAAGATGAGGTAAAGCCAACGGAACAGAATACATGATTTTTCACAAAAGAGCATGATAAAACAATCAGTTTTCTGAAAGGTGTGGAGATGATTATGGGCAGAGTTGCTGCGGTCATGTTTGTTTTGCTGGTGTGCTTATTTTATACAAAACTATCAAAACTCATTTTTAGATTCTGGTGTGCTTATTGGTGTTTAAATACCTCTCCAGCTTGAAGATCAGTTTCTAGCAGTTTAATATAATGTGTGATAAACTGAATAGAAGCAGAGCAGCAAGACTGGTCATTCCTCATTCAGGTGATTTACCTCAACAACTCTCTGAAAAGGAACAGTCTTTCTGATACGAGAGGAATCTCGCTCCATCTTCCATAGCTACCGGGGAGCCTGCTGGCAGCAGAACCAGTATTGTGTAAGAAGAAAAGGAGGATTGAAGAGGCTGGAAGCCCTGTCTGGGTGGCAGCTTTGTAGGGCAACAATGAGAGGTCCTGCAAAAGGCTAGGAGTTGAAGCTGTAGCCCGCCAACGATCAGTGGGGAACAGGAGTATCCCTCACACCCCATTGCTGGCTGGGATTAGTAATGCAGTTGGGAGTGAGGTAACAAACATGTCTTGCCCGGAGCGGTGAAACACCTATGTCCAGGCCTGCACTGCATGGAACATTTGTTGTTAGACTGGTTGTGTACCTGTAGACTATCATCTCCTTTCATCCCCCTTCGGAAGGGACAAATCTGGGCTGTGGAGGTTTACTTTGTTGGCTTGGGATAGCAAATACTACTATTTCTGTTGGATGGAGTAAAGCTCCATGGCCTGATGTGAGAGGGAAGCTTCCTCCCAAACAGAACGCATAGCCCACTACTCCAGCTTTGTGCCAAAGCATGTTGATTTCAAGAAACTGTGCCACTGCTAGCTAAATAAGCAGTTCCAGACTGTCTGCCATAGGCATAGTATTAGCAAGAAAGTGACTACTAGGTTTCTTATTATGGGTTATATTACACACTTCTTGTGAGAAGCCTGTGTTTTTTATTAAAGGTTACCATGTCAGCTATGCATTTGTTACTAGAAATTACATGTGCTTTGTTTGTTTCCATACAAACCATGCACGCACTCAGCCCAGGCATAAAATGTTCAGGGTCCCTGAATGGTAGCTGACCTGAGCAGCAAGGCTTGCTGTGGTGAAGCGCTGGCCTAAGTCATTTGAAGAGCAGGCCGAGGAAGTTATAGTGCTTTACCACTAAGTCATCTGGCACAGCTATAAAGGGTTAAGACAGGTAGAGAGATTGGAGGAAGATCATGTGACCAGAGAGGGTGGGTCATATGATCAGACTGGCACATAAGAAGAGGGAGAGCAAGCCCAGCCCAGTGAGTGTTAGTTTGAAGGAAGCAGGGGTAGGAAGTCCAAGGCTGGAGCCACCCTGCTGGAGAGGTAGGCGGGAGCCCTGATCCTGCCCTAGGGAAAGAGGTTTAGGAGAGCACTGAGGGGCATGGTTTTAGGCCTGAAGCAGTGGCAGGGGGAGGGGGAATGAGCCAACCACTTAGGGAGAGCTTTGGATAGAGCACAGGCATGCAGGGGGGTGGTTCAGCCGGCATCCTTAATTTATCTATTTATTTATTCATATTTTTACCCCGCCCTTCCCAAATGGCTCCGAGTGGCTTACAAAACAAATAAAAACAGTACACATAAAACAGTATAAAAAACCCAAACCCCCAAATTTTCCCCATCCCCACCACAACTGCACAAAACACTCCCCAACAACCCACTCACATCCCTACCCCAAACACCCACTAAATCCCCCATTCCCTATCCCTGCCTGCCAAATGCCCTAATGAAGAGAAAGGTCTTACACCATCTCCAGAAGACGCCCAGGTTCGTGAATTTCTGGGAGAAGGGATTTCCATAGCATTGGGGCAGTAACTGAGAACGTCTCCCTGCGAGCCCTCACTGTACGAACAAGACTAACAAATGGCACCCACAGGGAGGGGCTCCTGGCTGATTGCAGGCCACAGTGGGGCATGGAAAGATAGGCGGTCTCTCAGATATGTGGGGTCCAGACCGTTTAGGGCTTTATAGATCAAACCCAGCACCTTGAATTGTGCCTGGAAAGCTATAGGGAGGCAGTGCAGACTTCAGAGCACTGGTGTAATGTGCTTCCAGTGCCCCACCCCTGAAAGGAGGTGAGCCACCGCATTCCGCACCAGCTGCAGCTACTGAACAGTCATCAAGGGCACCCCACATAGAGCCCTTTGCAGTAGCCTAGTGTCGAGGTGATGAAAACATGGACGATAGTGGCCAGATCCAAATCAGAGAGAAAAGGCCTCAGCCTTTTCACCAGATGGAGTTGTTGAAAAGTGCTCCTGGCCACCGCTGCAACCTGACAATCCAGGTGCAACAAGGAGTCCAGAAGCACTTCAAGGCTGCAAACCTGACTGATCAGCAGGGGCTGGACTCCGTCAATAACAGGAGTCCCAATCCCCTCCAGATCACAAGGCCGGCCAACCATCATCACCTCAGTCTTGTCTGGATTCAGCTTAAATCAGCTCATCCTCGTCCAGTCCCCAACAACAGCCAGGCATCGGGTAAACATCAAGACTGCAGGGCCTGAAGTTGGATGAAAAAGAGAGGTAAAGCTGAGTGTCATCAGCATACTGCTGGCACTTTATCTCAAACCTCAATGACGTCACGCCGAGGCCTCATATACACGTTGAACAACAGAGGAGACAGACTAGAACCCTGAGGGACCCCACAGGGGAGGTCCCAAGAGGATGACCAGCCATCACCCATCACAACTCTCTGGGACCTCCCTGACAGGAAGGAGCGGAACCACTCAAGAGTGGTCCCAAGGTCAGCCTGACTGAAATGGGTCCAGGAATCCGATGGCATTGAGATAAGCCTGGAGCTGCTGGGAAAACACACATTCAATAAAGGTTAGAGAGAGTCCAATAGCCGGGCAGGGAGTCAGCGTCCAAACATGGTTTCTTAAGCAGGGGCCAGACAACCACAGTTTTAAGAATGTCTGACAGCCTACCCTCCCAAAGGGAGGCGTTGACAACCCCAGCCAGCAACAGTCGCAGCATCACCCAGCTGGCTTTCACCAGCCAGGACGGGTGAGGATCTAAGTTATTTAGTCAAGGTCTGGGTGCACTCAACAGTGGCTGCCCAGTTGGACGACTGCTGAACTTCTTAGTGATATTTCTGATTTATCAACACAGGTGATAGGGAGTGTGGAGGGCCAGCAGCTGTCACTCCTATGTCAGGCATCAGGAATCCCACCAATAGGTGAATGCGCAGTTTGGTTTTTCATATCTTTGCATTGTTGTTGCGAGGTCCTTGGATCCTACCAGTAGCGTGGATTTGTGGACACAGCATTGTCTGTTGGGTAGTACCAAGGGCTGCAACGTCAGACTACGGATCTCAGTTGGAATGTGATCTGCATGCACATCTATCATGGATAGGAATTGAGGGCATGCTTTCGGATTGCTTGTTACCAAAGCTGAGGGGCAAGGCACTGATACAAGGGCCACCAGACTTGCTAGTCATCCATGTGGGAGAGAATGATCTGGGATTATGCAAGACCTTCGAACTCACTGGCCATATTAGAAGCAGCATTACTCTCCTGTGGAGTGAATGGCCACAAACAGGTATCTGGTGGTCAGATATGTGACAAGTATAGTGACTATTTTGCGGATAAAATCACTTGCATTCATCAGGACTTTGATGCTGTGCTTGATGTAGTAGGAGAACCAGAGGTGATGGATGCCCCAGCTTGTCCAGTTTCATGGGATCAGTTTCAGTGGGTGTCACCCGCTGATGCAGAGGATGTTCTTGGGGCGGTTAGAGCCACAACTTGCAACTAGACCTGTGCCCGTCTTGGCTGCTTAAGGCCAGCAAGGAGATATGGGGCCATTGCTAGTGGAGGTGGTCAACACATCCCTTCGGGAGGGGAGGGTCCCTACGTACCTCATGGTGTATCCTTTGCTCAAAAAAACATCACTTGACGTTGACTCCCTGGCCAGCTATCGGCCAGTTTCTAACCTTCTCTTTCTAGGGAAAGTTATTGAATGGCTGGTGGCTCGGTAGCTTCAGGGGCATCTGGACTGTGTCAGTTTTCTAGATCCCTCGCAGTCCGACTTTCGTCTGGGATATGGCACTGAGACTGCGCTTGTGGCCTTGGTCGACGACCTTCACCGTAAGCTGGGTCAAGGACGTTTGACCCTTTTGATCCAGTTAGATCTGTCATTTGTTTAGAATTGGGTTTTGACATGGTTGACCATGAGATGTTGGTGACCTGTTTGCAGAACCGTGCTGGGGTGGGCGGAATAGTTCTTCAATTGTTGCGCTCTTTCCTGGCTGGGAGAACTCAGCGTGTGGTACTGGGGGATCATTTCTCGTCCGCTGTTCCACAAGGATCCATTCTGTCCCCTCTTCTGTTCAACATGCATATGTAGCCTTTGAACAAGGTCATGAGAGGATTTGATGTTTGCTGTCATCAGTATGCTGATGACACCCAACTCTACCTCTCATATTCAGCTGACCCAGGCCCGGCAGTCTCGTTGCTTACTCGAGGTGTGGTAGCTGTGGGGGACTGGAACCATCTGAAGCTAAATCCTGACAAGACAGAGGTGATGCTGGTAGGGAGGGCCAGAGAGCTGGATGTTCCCATCTTTGATGGGGTCCGTCCCTCCTTGGTTCCTCAGGTTTGTAGTCTGGGGGTGCTCCTAGATTCACAGCTCCGTTTGGACGTCCAGGTGGTGGCTGTATCAAGGAGCATTTTCTGCTAATTACATCTGATATATCGTATATCTCAGACTCCGACCTTGCCACCATCATCCATGCCTTGAACACCTCAAGACTGGACAACTGTAACACACTCTACGTGAGACTACCTTTGTGATGGTTCGGAGGCTGCAGCGAGCAGAATGTGGCGGTCTATCTCCTTATGGGGACCAGCCGCTGCGAGCATATAACACCGGTGCTCTGGTCACTTCACTGGCTGCCTATAGTCTTCTGGGCTCGATTCAAGGTGTTGGTTCTCACCTATAAAGCCCTATACGGTCTGAGTCCCACTTGCCTGTGGGACCGCCTCACACCCCAGGTCCTGGAACGGCCCCTGCGGTTGCCGAGGAGTGCCCTTGTCAAGGTCCCCAGTGTTTCCTGGATGGGGACTTCAGAGACGGCATTTTTGGTGGTGGCACCATAACTGTGGAACTCCCTCCAGCGGAGGTTCACCTATCCCCAGACCTTCCCTCTTTTCGACATCAATGCAAAATCTGGCTGTTTTGTCAGGCTTTTGGTGAGGGAGACGGGTAGGGAGAAGGCTGGGTTGGTGGGGGATGGGGGTGGTTTTAACTCAGGAGTCTATTTATGATGTCGTTTGCATTTTTTAGATTTTATATGTAATATTTTATTGTTTCTTGATTTTATGATTATTTTTGTACATTGCAAGCTGCCCTGAGCTGCCAAAGGCAGGACAGGGTAAGAAGTAATAGTAATAAATAATACATATAAATAAATAAATAAATAAATATGTTTGTAGCGCAGAATTTGGTGCTATGCCATGTCTGCTGCTAAAATTGAGCAGGCTAAGAGAAAAGTTAACAGAGTTGTCTAGGGTATGATTATGAGCACTGGTGGCAGGGTTATCCACCATCATACAACAACATTTAAGGACACGAACCTTTATAGGGATTATGGTGCTTACCTTTCAGGCAGGGGAAATGACATATGGCTGGATGATTTGCGTGGCCTTGTATGGGCATTTTGGCATACCTACGGGGGATAAAAAGGGTTAGTGGCAGATGCCCCTTCCCCTTTTCTGTGGCAGGTATCAGCTTGGGAACCATGCTGTGGTGAAATTCCTTATGAACTGGGTGATGCTCAGGCAACCTATTGCCCAATAAGAGGTGGGGTACTAACAGGGTGGGGCCCAGCTCAAATGCATGGCTGGGCCAGGATTACTACCCCACTCCACCCCATGGAGGGATAATCAGACTGGGTTGGGGTGCTGGGATTAGCCCAGGCCCCTTCCTGTGTTTTATGCGTGGTTCCCTACTGCTATGGATCATAAGGTATGCCAAACAATTGGCTAGCCATTGTGTTTTGTTTTCAGTAAGGTTGTGGCCAGTGTCTGTGCGGGATCCGTGCAAATGAAGTAGCAATGCACGTGTGTGGGGTTTGCGCGCATGTGCAAGCACACGGTTTACGCATGGCACTGAACAAGAAGTCATGGGATCGGCCCCAATGCTTTTAACCCATCAAAGTGTCTCATATGGTTCCTGCGGGCTGTGCTCGCACAAATGAGAATGCAGCTCCTAACCGTGCAGAGCAGGGGTTAGTTAAAAGGGCGAGGGCTGTAGGAAGCATGATCAGTGGAAGTGAGAACACAACCACAGCTCCAGCTTAGAGAACATTCCCCAGGACTGATCATCAGAGTCTCTCTCTCTCTCTCTGGTGCTTCAGTTGTATAACATGAGGTACTGGGGTTCAAGCTTGCCCCAGAAGGAAGGGGGTATTCAGAGTGACCAGAAGAACTGTGCAGTACACTTAGTACTATTCCATCACAGACATTCCCACCCCTGCATGTGGCAATTGACCTCAAAACTGCAACCCCTCCCATGCCTATGAATAGGGTAATTCACCCAAAACCACCTCACCCTACATGAAGCAATCAATCTCAGGTGCACAGGCCCCCCCTGCTACAAAAATGCTGATGGAAAGAATGGGAATGTGTAAATGACAATAGACTTGAATGGGCTGTAAAGCAATGAAGAAGTACATCTCGGAGTCAAATACTTACCCGAGTAAAGAGTAAATGCAATTATAAAATGCAATGAGAGCTCTATGGAATGCAAAGGACTCACTCTCCTGCCATACCACCTATTCATATGGCTCCCCCCATTGACATTCCACCCCATCCCTTGATATTCTACCCATTCCTCATCATCCCCTAGTTGTCAATCCACTCAGTTCCTTGTCATTCCACCCACTCTCCTTTTCCTCCTCATCATTTCATCCAGTTCTTTGTATCATTCCACGCAGTTTCTCTAGTCCTCCTGTACATTATCCCATAGTCTCTTGGCAGTTCACCTTTCTCCATAGCCAGCTCTATGTAATTATAATCATTTGACCCTTGTAATACTCATTTCCCTGTGACTAGGGACCCGTGTTCGCTGTGTTTCCTCCCATTCTCCATATACAGAGGAGCCACCTGAATGCCTTCAGCGTTAATAGCATTTATGAAACCGAGTTGCATTTGAGAGTTCCGGTAAACCAAAGCAGAGATGATTACACTGTTTTTACAAACCAACTACATGCCAAATTAAACTTCAGGATATCTACTTTTTATGACCTGTTTAAAACTGACACACAAATTATATCACCAATCTGGCCCTTAAATGAGGCGTAATTGGTTACTGAAGTCAAGCAGTTTGTGATCCATATATGAATGGTGCTTAATGAGTACAAAAAGTGTTATTACTGACATGCTGCATCACAATCACACACAGAGAAGGAAAGTTTTACTGATGGTTTGTTGTTGTTTTTCCTAAGGAAGAACTGATGCTTCATAATCCAGCATTCCATTCTTAAAAACATTTCTTAGAAAATATTGTTTTGCTTTGGTAGCAGAAAATCCTGATGTTCGGAGATACAGCATTTATGCCTAAAAGGAAATCCAGTCTGCTGGCACACAAGGATAGAAATAATGTAAATCAGGCTGGGATATATGCAAAACATTGTCAGTGGTTCAACTTCAAGGTAACTCCAAGATGAATATGGCAGAGGGAGGGCTCATGATGACTTGTGTAGAATAATGAGCCACATTTTCTATTGAGAGCTAGATCAGCTGCTGTGCTACATAACCCTACATGCAATGTCAATGGTAATTTGTACATTTAAAAACTTGCCTATGATTCCTTCTGCTGTGCGGAGAGAGAGAATGTGCATGCCTAAGCAGCAGCAGTGGTATAAAGAGTGTGCCTTTTGAAGCCAGAGAGAAAACTTTTAAGTAGCTTTCCTGTGCTTTCTTGAGAAAAGTATTTAGTTTGTATTCTCCCCCTACCCCCAGAAGGTGAGCACTTGAGACAAGGAGCATGACACATTTCACCTTCACCGTACCTCTTTGGTATTGAACATTAATGCTAGCAATAATGATTACAGTCAGGCCTTGGGAATATAGACAGCTGTGTTATGGCACAGAAGCTCATGAGGATAAATATGCTCTCACTCACAGAAGACCCGTTCTGGAACAGTCCTAATTTGCCTTTAATTTTACATACAACAATTTTTAAAAAAACATCAAAACCAAAATAGCTTCATGTTTTTTATATTCCTAATTAGCCAAAAATGCAAGGGGACAATGGAATCTTCTGTACTACCATTTCCAAAGCAGTTGCCAAAGCAGTATAGCAATCACAGTATACCATTTCACTTTTATATATTCATGCACATCTATATAAAAATTCAAAGAAATTCCACAAGAGCCACACTGAGAAAAGGCTCATTTTATTGCAGTAGTCTCAGATATGTTCAAAGTCCATAGTTAAGCACATCACTTTAAACTTCCATTTATTAACAATCTTATATTTGCAGAGAAAAATTTGTGACATTTTGCAATCGTATTTTAAAATGAATGCTAACTTTATGAATTAAAGATCTTTTAAAAATTTAAAACTGCTAACACAGCAATCTTTGCAAACAAAACTGCCAAGTATATATGTATGGAAAGATCTTGAGTGAACATGAATATATTTTTTTCTGTAATGTGTTACTTGTCAGCAACCACATTTAATCGGCAGTGAAGAATTTGCAAGCTTTAATTATAAAGCAAAAGCTTTACAAAATCTACTTTCTTTATTGAAATCTCAAGTTAATGCAATTTCTGGTCTTTTACAGGAAAAAGGTCTGCTTTTGTTAAAGCAAATGGCACAATTCCTACTGTCTCTAGCTGGAGAAGATTTTAAAAAAAATATATAATATAAACTATTTGTATATCACTGAAAACTAGCAAACACATAGGTATAAAACCCTAGATAGACAAAATTCAATTAGGACACTCAGGGTGTTTTTAAACAAAACATGTCCACACATGGCCACCAATTAACCACGCATCCAACTGCTCATTTGAAGGTGGTGCATGGGGATGTATGCTCCCCCATGAGCCACGCAGTACTAATGGTAATGGCCACTCACAGGTCACTGCTAAAAAAGCAGGAGTGCGCCCTGTGGGGCAAGCAAAAAAAACACGTGGGGACAGGCGCCCACGCATCCCCTGCCATATAAACTGAGTCTCCCACCTATGTCAGCAAACAGGTCTGTGGCCAGCCACCTCCTCGGTCCTGCCCACAGCCCTGCTGAGAGCTCTCTGGGGCACTCTTAAAGGACACGTGCACGAAATACACCACCATGGTGGCTCAAAGCACACTGAACCCTCCTCGTGACACATGAGAGAAGAGCCAATACCATGGAAGACAGCAGCTCAGGCAGCAGCTTCCTGCATGTACGTGCCTCTGTTGTTGCCTGAGACTGCCAGCAGCTGCAGAGGCTGTACTGGCTCCTGGGCAGGAAGGGGTTACTGGCTGCTGCAGCTTCCTGTTTCCATGGTGTCCAAGGCTGTGTGTCATGGCAGAGGACGAGCAGTTGGGTGGGAAATGTTGCTGGGCAGGGAGAGAGGGGCCAGCTACCTGTGAGAGTTGTTTGTAGTGTCAGGTCCATGATGGCGGGAGGGTGTGTAGGCTGGCTGCGTGGACATGTGGGCCACCCTGGAAGCTGCCTGTTCGAATCCCCACTCACTCCATGTGTGCGTGCGCTCCACAGCCGTGCCACTCAGCAGTCACAGACCCACCCCCCCAAGCCTGGTTTGTTTAAAAACACTCCCTAATTGTCCTCAAAAATTAAAAGTAATGTCATGGCACCCTCCAAATAGCCAAGACGAGACAAAGCTTGGTTTAGGACAATCCATCTATTGATTTGACACAAAAGTTCTCTGGTGGGCTAAAATATCCGTATGGATCTTTACAGGTTTTTTTCTGTGTTGTCTCCATTTTAACTGAGAAATACTTTTAATTCTTTGTGTTCATTTGAATTTCCTTTTACTCTAGTTAAGGCTTAGGGTCTGCTTCAGTCTCCTTTGTGTTTTACACTTGGTTTTTCTATGAACAACATCATGATTGTTGGCAAGGGACAGGAGCTGACATTACCAATCCCTGAAGAGTTAGAATTCAACAAAGTGTACATAAACAGGGGATTCTGCTTGGAACCCATTTCATATGCATTCCCCTATGGATATCCACTTAGGGTGTTTTTAAACACGTCCATGCATGCCCCCCCACTGTCCATGTGTCCAACTGCTTGTGGGAAGGCGCACTCCCATGACCAATGCACTGACTATCCAGGCCCCGTACGGATCACCACCAAAAAATCTGAAGTACCCCGTGCGGGCCAGGGTGTCCACCTCCGTGGACATGACAGCCATGCCAGGAACCACCTGCGTGAAGCTCTCCCCATGCACACGTCCCACTCAGCAGCCATAGATCCCACTTTTCACCGCTCTCATTATTAATTATTATTATTATAATAAACATTTATATAGCGCCAGCCATGTGCCTGGTGATGTACAGAACATAGAAATAGACGTGGTCCCTGCCTGTGGTTTACAATCTAAAAGACAAGGAGGGAGAGACAGGGAGAGGGGACAGGGGAGAAGACAAACAAACATTCAGGTGGATGCGAAGTCTCAGGTGTGTGTGCTTGGTTTGGTTACAATCAGGTTGGTTGCAGCAGTCTGCAGAGGGCAGACAGTAAGTATATGGGGAACGACTAGCAGGCATTGGGAAAGGCGGCGAGGAAAAAGTGGGTCTTGAGGAGGGATTTGAAGGAGCAGAGGGAGGGGGCAAGGCGGATGTGGGTAGGGAGGGAGTTCCAGGCAT
>QEPC01006508.1:448563-465092 GCA_003113815.1 Sphenodon punctatus | reverse complement strand
ATCTCCTTATGGGGACCAGCCGCTGCGAGCATATAACACCGGTGCTCTGGTCACTTCACTGGCTGCCTATAGTCTTCTGGGCTCGATTCAAGGTGTTGGTTCTCACCTATAAAGCCCTATACGGTCTGAGTCCCACTTGCCTGTGGGACCGCCTCACACCCCAGGTCCTGGAACGGCCCCTGCGGTTGCCGAGGAGTGCCCTTGTCAAGGTCCCCAGTGTTTCCTGGATGGGGACTTCAGAGACGGCATTTTTGGTGGTGGCACCATAACTGTGGAACTCCCTCCAGCGGAGGTTCACCTATCCCCAGACCTTCCCTCTTTTCGACATCAATGCAAAATCTGGCTGTTTTGTCAGGCTTTTGGTGAGGGAGACGGGTAGGGAGAAGGCTGGGTTGGTGGGGGATGGGGGTGGTTTTAACTCAGGAGTCTATTTATGATGTCGTTTGCATTTTTTAGATTTTATATGTAATATTTTATTGTTTCTTGATTTTATGATTATTTTTGTACATTGCAAGCTGCCCTGAGCTGCCAAAGGCAGGACAGGGTAAGAAGTAATAGTAATAAATAATACATATAAATAAATAAATAAATAAATATGTTTGTAGCGCAGAATTTGGTGCTATGCCATGTCTGCTGCTAAAATTGAGCAGGCTAAGAGAAAAGTTAACAGAGTTGTCTAGGGTATGATTATGAGCACTGGTGGCAGGGTTATCCACCATCATACAACAACATTTAAGGACACGAACCTTTATAGGGATTATGGTGCTTACCTTTCAGGCAGGGGAAATGACATATGGCTGGATGATTTGCGTGGCCTTGTATGGGCATTTTGGCATACCTACGGGGGATAAAAAGGGTTAGTGGCAGATGCCCCTTCCCCTTTTCTGTGGCAGGTATCAGCTTGGGAACCATGCTGTGGTGAAATTCCTTATGAACTGGGTGATGCTCAGGCAACCTATTGCCCAATAAGAGGTGGGGTACTAACAGGGTGGGGCCCAGCTCAAATGCATGGCTGGGCCAGGATTACTACCCCACTCCACCCCATGGAGGGATAATCAGACTGGGTTGGGGTGCTGGGATTAGCCCAGGCCCCTTCCTGTGTTTTATGCGTGGTTCCCTACTGCTATGGATCATAAGGTATGCCAAACAATTGGCTAGCCATTGTGTTTTGTTTTCAGTAAGGTTGTGGCCAGTGTCTGTGCGGGATCCGTGCAAATGAAGTAGCAATGCACGTGTGTGGGGTTTGCGCGCATGTGCAAGCACACGGTTTACGCATGGCACTGAACAAGAAGTCATGGGATCGGCCCCAATGCTTTTAACCCATCAAAGTGTCTCATATGGTTCCTGCGGGCTGTGCTCGCACAAATGAGAATGCAGCTCCTAACCGTGCAGAGCAGGGGTTAGTTAAAAGGGCGAGGGCTGTAGGAAGCATGATCAGTGGAAGTGAGAACACAACCACAGCTCCAGCTTAGAGAACATTCCCCAGGACTGATCATCAGAGTCTCTCTCTCTCTCTCTGGTGCTTCAGTTGTATAACATGAGGTACTGGGGTTCAAGCTTGCCCCAGAAGGAAGGGGGTATTCAGAGTGACCAGAAGAACTGTGCAGTACACTTAGTACTATTCCATCACAGACATTCCCACCCCTGCATGTGGCAATTGACCTCAAAACTGCAACCCCTCCCATGCCTATGAATAGGGTAATTCACCCAAAACCGCCTCACCCTACATGAAGCAATCAATCTCAGGTGCACAGGCCCCCCCTGCTACAAAAATGCTGATGGAAAGAATGGGAATGTGTAAATGCTGTCTCTTATACACATCTAGATGTGTATAAGAGACAGCCTTTGGGGAGGGGGGGGTGTGGGTTGGTTGGGGTTTTATCTCCCCTTACCCTATTTATTGTTTTATTGTGTTTCCTGGCCCTGTTTTAATACTTGTATTTTGGAATGTTTTAATTGTTTTTAGCTGTATTTTATATTTGTGGTTGTTTTTATTTGTAAGCCGCCCCAAGCTGTTTTAGGAGGGGCGGGGTAGAAATTTGATAAAATAAATAAAATAAATAAATAAACCTATTGAGAAGTGTGAAAGTTTTTAACATAGTTTAATATTTTAGGGGCAGGTATAACAAGCCATATATTTCATGTAGGTCAAACGTTTTACTACTATTTAATCATTCTGTGCTCTCTCTTACTGAAACTTGTCACTTTGGGTTTCCTATGATAATCTACACACGCACAGCTTCCCATCACAGTGGATTCTAGGGCTGGATGTGGATATATATGAATAAGCATTTCCTCTCCTAAGGAGGAATAAAATTTCCCTTTATTGCAAAGCAAGAAGCTGCTACCTTAACACCTCTTTGCAAAAGTTCTTGGGCTTTGGCAAATTCAAAAACTCAAGAAAGGAAACTATATCTAACACACAACCAAGAATTTAATTTGCAAGGAATTACAACCACTTCTATACCACTCCTAAGCCATTCTAGTACCTGATAATTTTCCAGCGAATCATGCATCATAGTCTTTGTTTTTAAATGGCACATCTATAGCCTACCTTTCCTCTATCAGAGCAGCAGGAAAACTGTTTAGCATAAATTTTCTAGACTACAAACCAGTATGCAAATACAGAATTTCGCAAACCAGCTTCAAAACGCAGTGACTCTTGTTGCAAGGAACGATATGGTTTTTACGGATAACAAAAAATGAGGCCACTTTCATACATTATCTGGGAGGTGGGGAAATCCCATCATTGCAATCATGTGGCTCTATTCTCATGGAAATTAGCTCACGTAGGAATGTACTATTCCGCTTTTATCCCATGAAAACACTTGTGCATGACCAGGTCTCCCAATGTAACTTTTACAATGATGGATGTTCTCGTGGGATAAAATGAAATAGCGCATTTCTACGTGCGCTAATTCCTGCGAGAATAGAGCCACGATTGTCATCATGAAAGTTTTCCTGCCTTCCAGGTAATGCGTAAAAGTGGCTTCATAGCTGGGAGAGACCTCAGAGGTCATCTAGTTAACCCTCTGCTTGGATATGAAATGACTACAGTCACAAAATCCCTGATAGACAGCTGTTCAGCCTCTTTATGAAATTATGCATATGACTTGTTTCTGGCAAATCCATGCTGACTACGAGTAATCATAAAGCTGGAAGGTACTGCCAGGATTGTTGTGTCCAGTTCCCACTTGATGCAGGATTTGCCTAGATCATCCCAGACATATGCTCATCCAGCCTCTTCTTAAAAACCCCAATAAGGGAGAAGTACAACTTTTTTGGGTAGCCCATTCCACTGTCTGACTGCCCTTACTGTCAGGAATTTTGCTTGATGTTCAGTCTAAATCTCCCTTTCTGCAGCTTGTGCCCACTGCCTCATCTCATACCCTCCATAGCTAGGGAGAAAAACTTTTCCTTTATGGCAGCCTTTTAAATGTTGGTGGACTATTATATCCCCACCTCTTCTTTTCCCCAAGCTGAATATACCCAAATCCTTCAACCTCTCATATGACTTGTGTTTCAAACCTTTTATCATTTTTGTTGTTCTCGTCTGCACTCTCTCCAACCTTTTTCCGACCTTAAAATGTGGTGCCCAAAACTGAATGCAGTACTCCAGCTGGGGCCTAACCATGGTTAAGTAAAACAGCACAATGATTACCCGTGTATTACATACAAGGTTTCTGTTGACGCAGCCTAAGATGACATTAGCCTTCTTTGCAACAGCATCACACTGCTGACTCATATTCAGTTGTGATCCACAAATACTCCTAGATCTTCCTCTGCTATTCTACCACTGATCTAGTTATCCCCTTGTGGCAAAGCACAACAACAAAGACTGACTTAATGATACTGGTCCTTTAAGAAAAAGCCTCAAGACCTCACCTAAGGGCTATAAAAGCCCATGGCTAACACAGAGGAGTTGTCAGTTCACTGAGTTAGTCGGAGGAAGCAGCTGAGAAGATCACATCTCTCCAGAGAGTACTGACCAAACCAACACCCAGGAAGGGCTGAAGGAAGCCCCAGAAGGAAATCACTTTTGCTGGAGACTGGAGAAGGAAACCAGGCCTCAAGGACTGAGAGCACCAGGACCAAGGTGGAATTGTTCCTGTTTACATGGACTTTGAGACAGACTTTACGTTGAATATTAATGATTGAAGGACCCACCTTTGATGGGATACACTTTCTATTGGTGTGTACAAGGATTGGCTGTAGGGGTGCATGTGGAGACTAGCTATTAAATTGGGTTTACCCTATGGTTATATTGAGCAGCAGGCACCTTGAGTTTGTGAGACAGGGGTGAACTACATTCCCCATAACCCTGAGAGATTCTCAGGGCTCCCCTGTGACACCCCCATTTTATATTCATGCATTTGGGTTTGTTTTTTGCCCTATGTGTATAACTTTTCATTTGTCCTTATTGAATTTAACTTTCTTATTTATAGCCCAGTTTTCCAACTTGGTAAGATCATTTTGAATTTTTATCCCCAAAGTGTTAGTAATCCCTTTCCCCAACCTTGCCCAATTTTATTCCATTAGCAAAACTCAGGAGCATATTTTTTATTCCTTCATTCAAGTAGTTAATAAAAATGTAGAACAGCTCCGGTTGCAGAACTAACCCATATCTTGATCTCCAGTCTTCGGGTACCTCACTTGTTTTCCCACTAGAGTAGTCTTCTAATCTGACATTGATCCATTAATTAATACTCCTTGGGGCCAATCCAATGTATGTGCACGCATCAAGTGAAGGATGTGTGCAAGTACATACCTCCTATTGGGCCCTTTGCTTGCAATCATTCAACTGGTTACTTAGCTACATCTAGGTCATATTCCAAATTTCTTATTTATTTATTTATTTATTTAATTTTATTTATATTTTTCTATTTCTATCCTGCCCTTCCTGGAAGGCTCAGGGTGGCTATCATCATAAAAGACACACAAAATACAAAAGAACCCCCTATAAAAAAACTATAATATACTTATAACTCCCCAAATCCTATCTCTACCTGTTAAATGCCTGACCAATAAGTTGGTCTTACACTGCCTCTGGAAGATGATTCGACTAGGGCTTAGGCAAACCTCCAAGGGAAGGGAGTTCCAAATCCATGGAGTAGCCACCAAAAACACCTTTGTGAGTGCCTGGGGTCTGTATGGACCTGGGCCAATGAAAGAACTTTCCAGAGGCTATACAACTTCTTGGAGGTCATGGAGGGACATAAGGAGGGAGGTGATCCCTACCTCCTTATGTGGGGCTGAGGGGCCTTATGTGGGGCCCAGGCCATTTAGGACTTCATACGTCAAAACCAGTCCCAAGAAGTTATCTGCCCGACCCACGTGGGGGGACATATCCTCGACCTGATCTTTGGTTCTGGCCTTGAGGCGGGGGGTCCGGTTGTGGGGGAGGTTACAGTGGTGCCCTTGTCGTGGACGGACCATTACCTCCTTCAGGCCGGTCTTTTAGCGCGCCCCCTCCAGAAGGGGAAGGGACCAGTTAGGATGGTCCGCCCTCGGAGGCTGATGGAACCCCAGCGGTTCCAGGAGGTCCTGAGGGAGCTTACCCTGGATGTGGACGGTCACTCTGTGGATGAGCTGGTCCGGCATTGGAACATCTTGCTGGAGGAGGCCATTGACAGGGTGGCTCCGAGGCGCCTTCTGCCTCGGTCTCGTCACCGCAGGACCCCTTGGTTTACTGAGGGGCTGCGGTGTATGAAGCGTGTGGGCAGGAGGCTAGAGCGACGCTGGCGTCGGACTCGGTCTGTCTCCGATCGTCTTCTCCATAGGGCCCATTTGCGGTCCTATGTGGAGGCTGTGAGGACGGCGAGGAAGGAATTCCTCGCCGTCCTCATAGCGTCTGCGAAGTCGCGTCCAGCGGAGCTGTTTCGGGTGGTGCGGGGGCTGGTTAGTCCGGCCTCCCTCCGCCTGGATGGGGACTTGTCCCGGGCCCGCTGTGAGGAGTTTGTCATCTACTTCGCAGACAAGATCGCTCGGATTCAGGCCGATTTCGACGCTGGGTTGATAGCAGTAGGGGAAGAGCGCGGGGGGGCGGAGGGTCCGTCTGGTCCATCTTTATGGGGTGAGTTTCAGGAAGTGACGCCGGCCGATGTGGTGGATGTCCTGGGGTCTGTGAGGGCCACGTGTTGTCAACTAGATCCGTGCCCGTCCTGGTTAATAAAAGCTTCCGGGGAGACGTTGGGGACGGTGCTGGCGAGGGTGGTGAATGCGTCCCTTCGGCAGGGGAGGTTGTCGCCTTGCTTAAAAGAGGCTGTGGTGCGCCCCCTGCTGAAAAAACCATCGTTGGACGTAGACGCGCTCGCCAGCTACCGACCTGTCTCTAACCTTCCCTTTTTAGGGAAGGTTATTGAGCGGGCAGTGGCGCTCCAGCTCCAGGGTCATCTAGATAACATCGGGCTCCTTGACCCTTTTCAATCTGGGTTCCGCCCCGGCTATGGCACCGAGACGGCGTTGGTGGCCTTGGTGGACGACCTCCGCCGGGAGATGGATGCGGGATGTTCGACATTTCTCATCCTGCTCGATCTCTCGGCCGCTTTTGACACCGTGGACCATGGGCTGCTGTTGAGACGACTGCGTGACCGGGGGGGTCTGGACGGGACTGTTCTTGAATGGTTCCGTTCATTCCTCTCGGGGAGGAGCCAGCGGGTGGTGTTGGGGGAGGAAACATCGAGCCCCCGCGCCTTACCGTGTGGCGTTCCGCAGGGATCGATCTTGTCTCCATTATTATTTAACATCTATATGCAGCCCTTGGGGGAGGTCGTGAGAGGGTTCGGGGTGCGATGTCACCAGTATGCTGATGATACTCAGCTGTACCTCTCCTTTTCTACTGACCCAGACCCTGCTATCTCGGTGCTATCCCAATGTTTGGAGGCCGTGGCGGATTGGATGCGGCTGAGCAGACTGAAGCTCAACCCAGATAAGACGGAGGTGATGGTGGTGGGGAGGGCGAAGGGGGTGGTGGCCCCCCTAGTTGGGGGGGTTTGCCCCCCTGTAGCTCAGCAGGTCCGGAGTCTGGGGGTCGTATTGGACGCAGACCTGCGTCTGGAGCGGCAGGTGGAGGCAGTCGCTAAGGCTGCCTTCCGCCAGCTTTATCTGGTACGTAGGCTGCGTCCGTATGTCTCCGGCCCGGACCTGGCCTCCCTCATCCATGCCTTCGTCACCTCGAGGCTCGACTACTGCAACGCGCTCTATGTGGGGCTTCCCTTGTTCTTGGTTCGGAGGCTGCAGCTAGTGCAGAATGCGGCGGCTCGTCTTCTTACGGGGACGGGCCGCCGGGAGCATATTACACCGGTGCTCCGAGCTCTGCACTGGCTGCCGATAGCGTGCCGAGCCAAGTTCAAGGTCCTGGTGATGGTGTATAAAGCCCTACACGGTCTCGGCCCCTCTTACCTTAGGGACCGCCTCGCCCTTCGTGCCCCAGAGCGGCTCCTGTGGTCCGCCGGGGGTGCCTTCCTGGAGGTCCCCCGTGTTAAGCGGGGGGCCACGATGGAGAGGGCATTCTCGGTGGTGGGGCCGCGGCTGTGGAACTCCCTTCTGGAGGAAGCTCGCCTGGCCCCTAGCCTATTAACATTTCGGCGAAACTGTAAGACCTGGCTGTTTGCCCAGGCCTTTGGGAGGGAGGGGTAGGGTGGGAGGTTTTAGTTCCCCCACCTGTCTGTTTTTGGTGGTTTGTTGTTTAGCCCTGTTATTGTAAAATATTTATGACTGTTTTAAAATTGTTTTTATTGTATTTTATTATTGTTTTAATTGTTGGAAGCCGCCCCGAGCTGCGTGGCAGGAGGGGCGGGATAGAAATGTGTAGAAATAAATAAATAAAATAAAATAAATAATTGTGCCTGGAACACTACTGGCAGCTACTGAAGATTCCAAGATATCATTTGGAACAATGTCAAAAGCCGTAATGAAATCCAAGTAAATTACACCTACTACATTCCCTTTATTCACCAAACCAGTTATCCCCTCAAAGGAGGAGGTTATGTTGGTTTGGCATGATTTGTTCTTGATAAACCCATACCTGCTACTAGTATTCAACCCTTTTTCCTCCAGCCGCTTGCAAATGGAATGCTTTATAATTTGGTCTAGTAACTTCCCGGGTACGAAAGGCAAACTGAATAGTTGATCATTTCCTGAGTCTGCCTTTCTCCCTATTTTAAACACAGAACATAAGAACATAAGAAGTGCCATACTGAGTCAGAACAATGGTCCATCAAGACCAGCATCCTGTCCTCTGGCAGTGGCCCATCTCGATTGCATGGGAGAAGAACCAACAGTCACAATGGGCAATCCATTCCCCATTGTTCACTCCAAGCTCCCGACAGTAAGAAGTTCATCCCGTAAGCTACTTGGTTAATAGCCATTAATGGATCTACTCTCCAATAATGTATCCAGTCCATTTTTAAACCCAGCTATACTACTGACCGTGACAATGTCCTCTGGTAACAAATTCCATAAGTTAATTATGCGTTGAGTGAAAAAGTACTTCCTTTTATTTGCTTTAAATCTGCGAGCAGCTAGTTTCATGGAGTGTCCCCTAGTTCTAGTACTATTTGAGAGGGTAAATAACCGTTCCCTATCTACTCGTTCCACACCACTCAGATTTTATAAACCTCTATCATGTCTCCTCTCAGTCTCTAAGCTGAAGAGACCCAACTTGTCATGCCTCTCTTTGTACCGAAGTTGTTCCTTATCCTTTATCATTCTTGTTGCCTTTCTCTGTACCTTTTCTAGTTCAGCTATGTCTTTTTTGAGATGGGGGCGACTAGAACTGCACACAATATTCCAGGTACGGTCGCACCATAGATTTGTATAGAGGCATTATGACATCGTTTGTTTTATTCTCTATCCCTTTGCGAATAACTCCTAACATTCTGTTTGCTTTTTTGACTGCTGCTGCACACTGGAATATGGATTTCAGTGTATTGTCCACAATTGCTCACAGATCCTTTTCCTGAGTGGTAACTCCTAGCTTAGTACCCAGCATTGTGTACTCATAGTTTGGGTTATTTTTCCCTATGTGCATCACTTTGCACTTGTCCACATTAAATCTCATCTGCCATTTAGATACCCAGGCATCCAGTCTCATAAGATCCTGCTGCAGTTCTTCATAGTCTACTTGTGTTTTAACTACCTTGAATAACTTGGTCTCATCTGCAAATTTGATCACCTCACTCTTAACGCCCTTTCCCAGATCATTAATGAATACATTAAACAGCACCGGTCCCAATATAGATCCCCTGGGGCACACAGCTTTTTACATCTCTCCATTGTGAAAGCTGGCCATTTAGTCCTACTCTTTGCTTCCTATCCTTTAACCAGTTACCGAGCCACAGTAAGGCACTACCTCCTATCCCATGACTTTTTAATTTTCTCAAGAATCTTTTATGTGGGACCTTATCAAATGCTTTCTGGAAATCCAGGTACACTATATCTACCAGGACTCCCTTGTCCACATGCTTATTTACAATGTTTAGGCATAATCTTTGCCCTTCTCCAATCTTCTGGACCCCACTTGTCAATCAGGGCTTTGTAAACATAATTGCCAGTGACTCTCAGATCACATTAGTGAGTTCCTTCCTTCAAAACCCAGGGATGCATTTCACCAGGTCCTGTTGAGTTGTATTCATTCAGATTCATCAAATATTTTTGGACATACTCCTTACTTATGTTGCGTTGCATTTTTTCTTGAAGTCTGCAAGAATCACTGTATTGCCATTAAGGGGCTTACAGAGTGAATGTTCTATAATCTGTTGTAGTATCTTCCCAGGTATTGAAGACAGGCTGACTGATCTGTAATTTCTGGGATCCTCCTTTTCCCCTTTTAAAGGGAATGTTTCCCCATCTCCAGTCTTCTGGAACATCACCAGTTTTCCAAGAGTTCTCAAAGATAATTGACTGAGGTTGTGAGATCACTTTTAACAATTCATCCAGGCTGAAGACTTAACTTCATCTACATCTTAGGCTCCCTAGGGCACGAAGAAACGAAACACAGTTTCCCAAGAATTTGTTCCATTGATAGAAGTTGTCTGGAAAGCACTGACAACATTCATAGCTACCACCTGTGATTCCAAACCCTGCCCTTCACAGATAAGATGACAGCAGGGAACACCCAGCAGCTTAACTGTTACGGAGATTATTGTCTCCACCTTTGAAGAGGAGACTTTAGAATGATTCAGACTTTCAAAGAAAGAAGCTAGTCCTTGATGTCAGAGACCACACAAACTGTCAGTCCTTCTCTCAAGCAAGCTAAGGCAGAAAAAAAGAAAAGAAAAAAAAAGTCTCCACTGTCATCTGTCTTTTGCCAGTAAGGCATCAATGCATCTCTTCAATGTATCTCTTCCTAACTCCTCCCCCTCCTCCTCCCTACCCCTCTCGGTCGGGGCTCCGTCCTTGGCCCGCTCCTCTTCTCTATCTACACCCAATCTCTAGGCAAACTCATTGCCTCCCATGGCTTCCAATACCACCTTTACGCTGACGACATTCAACTCTCTCTCTCCACTCCTTCCCTCTCCCCCTCTGTTCAAGCTCGTCTCACCAATTGTCTCTCCGATATCTCTGCCTGGATGTCTCAACGCCAACTCAAACTGAACATGGTGAAAACTAATCTCATCTTCCCTCCCAGTCCTTCCTCTCCCTCTTCCCTGTCAATTGCCATTGACGGGGTCGCCATCCCTTCACAACCTCGCTCCATCCCAATTTACTGCAACCAAGCCAAGAACGTGTACCTGGGCTCTCGCATCCTCATGAATGTTGCATCCCTTGTCCTCCCCCTGTCTTTAGATTGTAAGCTCTCGAGCAGGGACCATGTCTATCTTATTTTCTGTAAGCGCCAGGTACATTGCTGGTGCTATATAAATGCTAACAACACCACCACCACCACCAATAATAATAATAATAAAAATTAATTAATTAATTGGTAAAAGCTGAATCCACACAAGACTGAAATTATGCTAGAAAGTTGAGTGAAACCCTATGAAGAACTTGCATCCTTTGACATTCACCTGCCTACCTCCATTTTCATTCAATGTTGGCAGAACAGCATAGGCTTTTGATCTAACAAACCTAGTCACCATGATAAGTGACTCTAAAAATCTCCAGGTTTGAATATTGCATTTTATATCTAGGAATGAAGGTACACACCTCAAGCCCCAGTTGGTACAAAGCACAGCAACCCATCTCCTCTGCAGCACACATCATTGTAATTTCCTTAATGCTCCTCTTCTGGGGATGATTCCCCAACAGATATTTCTGTAAAGTTCAATGGCTCTATCCCACTATTTGAAATGATCCACAGGACTGGCTTTAGCTGCCTGAGAGATTGCCCCTGCCTCCATAACACTTGTGTTGCACGACATGAACAATGGAAAAAGGTCTGCTAGCAATAAGCGGCTTGTGGACCTAAGTAAAGAACTAATATTCCTGCAAGCAATGTGAATTAGAACAGATTTCACCTCCTTTATAACTAAATGTAAAAAGTAACTTCAGCAGTTTTCCCTCCATAGGTGGGTGTGCATCTCTCTCTCTCTCTCTCTCTCTCTCTCTCACACACACACACTCACACACTGCAGCGGAGTAACATGAACAATAGCAATTAGAAGAGTTACAAATCTCATTCATTTTAATGTGACTTAGTCTGTGTTAACAGCTAGTGTACACTATCCTGGAGGATCACCCCCTGTGTGTCCTACAGGATGAGGAAGAAAGCATGGAAGAAATCATTGTTCTTTCCATTTTAAAATCAGTGGTAGGTACATATTTAACAAGGCCATATAAATTCCTAGATATATAAAGGAATGTTTGTGAATTTGGAACATAATAGCACACAATTACAATAAAAATATTTAATACTATGTACAAGAGCATGGTGTATTCAAAGTGTTCATTCTTGCAGTTAAAAGCAGGAGTATGTAAGTTATCTCCTGAAAAACTTGACTTTGCAAGGTGCTCAGATCCGTTAATTCCCACTGGTGTAAAAGAGAATTAGGAGCACTCTGGATGTTTGCAAAGTGCTCGGAATTGCACACCATCAGTCAATAAATTACAAAGATTTGCATGAGGAGACTACAGAGACATTATACTCTACTATGTCACATTTGTAACGTCACTCCTTTGCTGAGCGGAAGAATGTATTGACAATAAATGGAAGTTTAAATGTGTCCAGGATACTAAGCAAGATTGTCTTCCTGCTGTACTGATGGAGAACAAAGAGTTATACTGTACATTAATCCTACTGAAGAAAGGGAGTGGCCACAGCTGCACATATGACTAATCATGAACACAGACCGTTCCAGATGGCAAACAAATTTTCTCAGGGAAATCTATGCAGTTATTTCCTTTTCCAGGCAGCAAATACATTACAAAAATGTAACTTTAGTGAACATAGAAGGAAATTTAACTTACGGA
The DNA here is from genome assembly GCA_003113815.1 of Sphenodon punctatus. NCBI lineage: Eukaryota > Metazoa > Chordata > Lepidosauria > Sphenodontia > Sphenodontidae > Sphenodon > Sphenodon punctatus. The sequence goes on along the minus strand of QEPC01006508.1, from coordinate 452,681 downwards.
TACAAGAAATAAGATCATTAAATCTTTCCTTAGGAAAGACAGGATTTTCCAGACCTCGAAAATAGAGCTTCAGTACTCCAGCAACTGAGTTAATGTCATGGTTACTTTGGTCATCTGCCAAAGGATTTTCACCTACAAAAAAAAAAAAAAGATACATTGCTGACGCGATATAAATACTTCATCATCGTAAGTGAAACAGACAAAAACGATGGCTGAAAAGTATATTAAATAAGTTTTAGTTTTGCATATAATGCTGCATATTAGTAAAATAATAAATATTGGTTTATAAATCCCAACCAGTGATTAAACTGAAAATAGTGGACAGAAAGATAGCTTCCTTTAAATTATACAACCCATGATCCCTTAGGTCATGAACGGATATTTTGAGTTACACATGCTTTGTAGATAATGAAATAAAAACCAAGTATTTTTAATTAATGGAAGTTTTAGCTCTATTCTCAGCTCAATTACAGCATACTGGACAAATATAAGTATTTCTTCAAGCTGTACAACTATTTAGGTTGCAGAGGTATTTAAGGAAACATGCACAGCACAGTTTTAGAACAAAGAATGGAATCTAAATACTAAAAAGCCACTCAAGGACAAGTACACTATTTTGAAAAATAAAATGTACTCCCAAACTACTATTTGATTGCTACAGCAATATTTCCTAAGAAAACACTTTGAAAATTGTAAAAGGCAAACTTTTAAGTAGATGATCTATTGTTGCAAATATGCTGCAACATGGTTTGTCATGTAAAGTCCAATGCTTCAAATACACATTCAGTTAGTGTTTCTGATTTTAGAAGATATGCAATGGTGTGTGTTCCAGTATTGTAAACATCTGCAAAGGGTTTTCTGGAAATTAAAAAATGGCCTGTATGATCAGCACAATCATTAGGTCCCTCAGGACCAAAGGAATCCAAGCTGTAGAAGGGCTTCCTCTGCTAGCGCAGATAAGGGACACCCCTCCCTAGCCCTAAGGGGGGGGGGGGGAAGAGTGAGTTTGTGCCTGCCCTCCCCCGAACAGGGTGCCAGGAGGGGAGGGGAGGGGCAGGGGTTACCTTGCCCCACCCCCCCCGCCTGCCTTTTGGGCAGCGGCACTGGGAGGCCAATAGGGAGGAGAGGAGGGGCACCTTGGGTGGGGGAAGTAGACAGGTATATTTACCTGTGGCAGCCAGGTGCCCCTTCCTCTTTTCAGTCCCTGGGCTGCTCGCAGAAACTGACCCCCCCCAACCCGTACCCTTTTTCAAGTGTTTTACCAACGGCAGTGGTTGTATTTGTCTGAGTAGTAAGTCAACGGCTGTGGGCTGAAGCTGGTTGCTGTTTTCAGGGCTGAGGAGGAATTTTCCCGCTGGCCTAATTGGCCCAGAAGGCTGGCGGGTTTTTCGCCTCCTCTGTAGCTGTTATGTTATGATAAGCTGAAATTTATTTGTCATTGCTTCTTCAATGTCTGGTCACAATTGGGCGGTTAGCGGGGCAGGAACCGTGCTGTGGTAAGGCTCCCTATGAGCTGAGGGGTCACGCTTGTACCCATTACCACTTGGGGAGCTGGGGGGTCGTAAGGCGGGGCCTCAACCCAGGCTCGGAATGGCTGGTTTGGGGCAGCTAACCCGCCCAGACCCAAGGGGAGGGTGAATTCGAAGGGTCGATTCACCCGGGCAGGGAGGGTGAGTTTTAGCTCAACCCCCCTGGCCTGCTTTATGTAGCATGGTTCCTCCCTGCTATTATGCACAGGATCTTTATGGTTGTATGTTTCATATGTATATGCTATGTTGTAATAAAGTTGCGGTCAAGGCCTTTTACCCCAGAGCCATTCATAGTTGCACTTCTATATCCACCGCCTTGAGTTTCTCCTGTAAACTCTGTTCTGGGATTGTGTTTTCCTCAGAAATTAAAATATAGGTTTAAAATGCAATAACCTTTTCTACTTGTGCTTGTTTATACTCTATCACTCAGCCAGATAGCAGGAAGATGAGCTCAAGATCTAAAAATTGTGCTATTGGACCAATAGTGTGTGTGTGTGTATTATAAGATAATGCAAGAGTCACAAGCCTTATGCACCTGTAATGCAAAATAAAATATAACAAGCCTGGTAACATAAGGATGATGGGATTCAAATATATACATAATCATTATGAATATCCAAGCAAATCTATTGACAGAGGAAGCTGTGGGTAAACTGTATACACTGGAGATAAAAATTACCTAACCATCAAACAATTATGGTGCTGTTTCTTTTTTAAAAACCTGGATCTCAAGTTACTTTTATGGGTGAAAATGCTATTACCTCTCTCAAATGAATTTTTAATATCATTGACTTCCACCTGGGAACCAGATACTCTGAAAATTCCCTGATGCTGAAGACCTGAAGAACAAGGCAGGGGAAAGGAGAGAGATGAAATGAGACCATATATTAAAGGCAATAAACAACAGCTAAGGTGAGAAGCTGAAATCATTATCCAAAATGCTCCATAAAAATCAATTAAATGACACATTTCAGTGCTTACCATATAAATTGATAAACCTGATACAGCTTTCCACTATGAGGGGAATGACCTGGCTTGAATCCTGGGGAAACAAAAATGAGAAGGAAGATGAGCGAGAGAATTTGGATTGCATGTGAAAATGGCGGTTACAAGAAAATTAGAGATATATTCAAAATGAATTCCCTTGCCTATTTTGCTAGAAGGGTGAAAAAAGGGAAAATAAGGTTTTTATGAAAATCAAAATCACTTTATCCCACTTATAATGGTTAACCTGAAGCACATGGTAATGCACATCATGCATTTATTTTAGAGTTTTCAAGCAAAATTAGTTAAACAATGAATTTTCTGGGTTGACTTCTCCCTAATAATTGACATTAATCTTCATGTTACAAAAGTTATATTGGCCTCTTAGTTTATCTCGTTTTTTCTCTTAGTGCTTGGGGTGATTTTTACATACTGGAAAGCCTAATTATTGTGGCTTTTGAATGAGTGAAAAATCATCAGTAGGTTTACACTATCTGTCAGAAAAAAACTGTTTTGGCATTGCTGCCAATGGAAAAAAAAAATGTAATTGTCATTAATTTTAAAGTTTTCTAGCTAACCACCCTGTGTTGCGTGTAGGGGCATGCCAAAAAGCGTGGAATATGAAACAGAAGTTGGTTGCCCTTATCAGCTGTTGATTAATGCGAGATCGGTTGCTAATAAAGCTACAAACAATCCATGATTTAATTCTGGACCAAGCGGCCAACCTCGTGTGTGTTACAGAGACCTGGCTGGATACTGAGCCGGGGCCTATTTTGGCTGACCTTGTTCCAGCCGGGTACTCTGTACAGCATCAGCCCCGACCAGAGGGACGGGGGGCGGTGTAGCTGTTATTTTTAAGGATACTTGATCTGTGAGAAGGTATCCAGTGCAGACCATCTCTGGTATAGAGGGCATCCATCTTGTGATTGATTTGGAGGGAGACCGATTAGGGCTGTTGCTGGTATACCGCGCAGCTATCTGTACAGCAGCATCCGTACACGCACTACCTGAATTGGTGTCAGAGGTGTTCTTGCAATCTCCAAGGGCTTTGGTCCTTGGGGATTTAAATATCCGCACTGACACCAATCTTGGGGGAGTGGAGTGTGAGTTCATGGCAAACATGGGACTGTCTCAGAAGGTTGCGGGCCCAACACATGATGGAGGACATACCCTCAATTTGATGTTCTGCACTGGCCTTGAGGCAGGGGACCCGGTGGTGGTGGGATGTGTTAACTAGGGGCGGGAAACCGGTAAAATCCGGTATCCGATAATGCTGGTACCGGGCGTACTGGCATTATCGGATTCGACCCGGTAATCCGGTCCGGGTACCGGGGTACCGGATTTTTTTTGCATTGCAGCCATTTAAAAATGGCTGCAATGTAAAAAAACTTAAAGCCCCAGCAAAAAAGTTTTTTAAAAAAAAAAACCTCCCCGAGTCCAGGCTGCGTGGGTGGAAGGGGGGACACCCCCCACCCACCCTGGATTTTTGTTTTAAAAAAGACCCAGAGGCGAGCCCACCCCCCAGCACCAGCGGCAGCGGCGTCCCCGCAGCCGCCGGTAAGTAAGTATGACCCGATCCCTGGAGGGATGGTGGTGTGTGTTTAA
>QEPC01006508.1:429754-448091 GCA_003113815.1 Sphenodon punctatus | reverse complement strand
GGGAGGGGGAGGGAATTAATTTATTTCATTGATTTCAATGGGGACACAGCGCCCCATTGAAATCAATGAAATAAATCCGGTACCGGTATACCGGATTTAATCCGGGAATCCGGTTTTCAGAGAACCGGTAACCGGTAAATCCGGTAGCCGGTAATGGGCCCGGGATCCCACCTCTAGTGTTAACAGTTATCCTTGTCATGGTCGGATCGTTATCTCCTCTGGGCCAGTCTCCTGGTGCATGTCTGGCCCCGTGTGAAACCAGTTTGGTTGGTTAGCCCCCGGAGACTTATGGAACTGGAGAGGTTCCGGAATGCTCTAGAGGAATTACCTCCAAATTTCAATGATTGTTTGCTCGATGCTTTTTGGAACATCTTGCTGACTGAGGCTATTGACTGAACAGCTCCCAAGTGTCCGCTTCCTGGATACCAACAACGCAGATCACCTTGGTTTACAGAGGATCTGCGGCAGATGAAGCAGGAGGGGCGGCGGTTGGAGCGACTGTGGCATCGTACTTGTACTGAAGCCGAACGATTGCAGCATAAAGCTAGTTTAAAAGCCTATGTTTTTGCTGTGCGGGCAGCAAAGGAGTTCTTTGCTACCCTCATAGCATCTGCGAAATCACATCCAGCTAAGCTTTTCCGGGTGGTGCAGAGGCTGGTCAGTCCAGCCTCTCTCCGCCTGAAACTGAAATCTTCCAGTGCTTTCTGTGACATGTTTGTTGACTTTTTCGTGGATAAAATCACTCGGATTCATCACGATTTCGATGCCACACTTGTAGCAGGGAGTGAGCTTGAGGTTATGGAAGCCCCGCCTGGTCCACTTTTGTGGGATCAATTTCAGTGGGTGTTGCCCACTGACACGGCGGAGGTCCTGGGGCAGTTAGAGCCACCTGCTGTGAATTAGATCCATGCCCATCCTGGCTGGTTAAGGCTTGCCGGGAGACCTTAGGGCTATTGCTGGCCGGGGTTGTCAATGCCTTTGGGGGAAGGGCAGAGTGCCGGACTGCCTCAAAGAGGCGGTGGTGTGGCCTCTCTGCTCAAGAAACCATCTCTTGACATTGACTACCTTGCCAGTTATTGACTAGTCTCTAACCTTCCCTTTTTAGGGAAGGTTATTGAATGGGTGGTAGTCCGGCAGCTTCAGGAACATCTGGATCGGATCAATTTTCTGGATCCCTCGTAGTCCAGTTTTTGCCCTGGGTTTGGCATGGAGACTACGCTTGTGGCTTTGGTCGATGACCTGTGCCGTGAATTAGATCAGGGCAGATCATCTCTTTTGATCTTACTAGATCTGTCAGCAGCTTTTGATACTGTTGACCACGAGATGTTGGTGGCTCGTCTGCGGGACCGGGTTGGGGTGGGAGGAGCTGTTCTTGAATGGTTCTGCTCATTCTTGGCCGGGAGAACTCAGCGGGTGGTCCTAGCGGAGTGTTTATCATCTCCCTGGGACCTTACGTGTGGAGTCCCACAGGGGGTTCTATTCTGTCCCCTCTCCTGTTCAATGTGTACATACAGCCATTAGGCGAGGTTGTGAGAAGGTTCACGGTCATCAGCATGCCGACGATACACAGCTTTACTTCTCTTTTTCTGCAGACCCAGACCCGGCAGTCTCAGTGCTTACCCGGTGTCTGGCGGCTCTGGGGGATTGGATGAGGGTGAGCTGTCTGAAATTGAATCCCAACAAGACGGAGGTGATGCTGGTGGGGAAGGCGCGGGGGTGATGGCTCCTGTCATTGATGGGGGGCTGCTCCCCTTTAGCCACCCAGGTTTGTAGTCTGGGGGTGCTTCTCGATTCACAGCTTTGCCTGGATTCTCAGGTGGCAGATGTGGCGGGGAGCACCTTTCGCTAATTACATCTGGTAAGTCGGCTATGGCTGTATGTTTCGGACTCCGACCTCGCCATCATCATCCATGCTTTCATCACCTCAAGGTTGGGCTATTGTAATGCACTCTACGTGGGGCTACCCCTGGTGACGGTTCAAAGACTGCAGCTGGTGCAGAATGCAGCAGCCTGTCTTCTAACGAGGATGGGTCGTCGTGAGCACATTTCACCAGTGCTCTGTTCTTGGCACTGGCTGCCTGTTGTCTTCTGGGCTCGATTCAAGGTGTTGGTAATGACCTTTAAATTCCTGAATGGTCTGGGTTATGACCCTTGCGGTTGGCCGGAGATGCCCGACTCGAAGTCCCGGGTTTCCCGGGTGGCATTGATAGGGAGGGTGTTCTCGGTGGCCGCATCCAGGATGTGGAATTCCATCCCGACAGAGGCCTGCTTGGCCCCGGATCTCCCCTCCTTTCGGAGACAGTGTAAGACCTGGCTGTTTTGCTAGGCCTTTGGGGAGGGAGACGGGTTGGTGGGGGAAGGATTTGATTTTGATTTCCACTGTTTTTAGTATTTTATGGTTTTAATAATTTTTTAGCTGGTATTTTTTATTGTTGATTTTATTGAATAATTGTTGTATGCCGCCCTGAGCTGCTATTGTGCAGGAGCGTGCGAGATAAAGTACCCTGAAATAAATAAATAAATGGTTAATATGATGTGTCACACGAGCTACTAAACTGGGGTTTTTTTTGGGTTTTTTTGCAGAAAAAGGAACCAAGAGCTACTATTGGGATAGTATGGGAAATCAGTGTAGCCTAGTAGATAAGGTGTTGGACTTGAACAGAGGTTCAAAATCTGTCTAGCCATGAATTCACTAGGTGGCAGTGGCAAATTACTCTCTCTCAGGATATTAACAGATGACACACCGCCTACCCACAGAGTTTTTGCATGTGTCACACAAAAAACCCGGTGGGTAAGCAACGTAATAGACAAACCAGCTTGGCGGGTGGGCCACCTACCAAGCTGAGATGGAGTGCAGGGAAGGTGGGTTGGAAGCCACAACACAGAGCAAACTGCTCCATGCCACAGCCTCTGCTGGGTGTGCTCTCATCTCCCAACTGCACAGAGGGCTCATAAGCCCCCCCAGCAACTAGTAGAGGAGAGAACCTTCCCCAGCTGCTTGTAACAAAACTCTGGGACAGCACCTGGATTGGAACCAATTCCAGCACTGCCCCAGAGTTGCATCACAAGCAGCAAGGGGTGTGTGCGCTTTTTCCTCTTTCAACTGCAGACCCAAGGGGTAGCTGTAGCTGCTATGGGCGGGAAAACCGGTAAATCCGGTATCCGATAATGCCGGTACCGGGCGTACCGGCATTATCGGATTCGACCCGGTAAATCCGGTCCGGGTACCGGATTCCGGGTACCGGATTTTTTTTACATTGCAGCCATTTAAAAATGGCTGCAATGTAAAAACTTAAAGCCCCACCAAAAAAGTTAAAAAAAACAAACCCTCCCCGAGTCCAGGCTGCGCGGGTGGAAGGGGGGACACCCCCCACCCACCCTGCCCAGCCTGGATTTTTGTTTAAAAAAAGACTCAGAGGCGAGCCCACCCCCCAGCACCAGCGGCCGCGGCGTCCCCGCAGCCGCCGGTAAGTATGACCCGATCCCTGGGGGGGGTGTTTAACACCCCCCCAACCCCCCAGGGATCACCCCTACTAAAGTTCAGTGCTTGCTTACCTTGCGGAGCTCCGGGTGCGGCGGCGGCGGGCGGTCCGGCGGCCTCAGCGCCGGCTGTGGCTGCCGGCGTCAGAGACGCTCTAGGCCTTCCGGGGAACTTCCGGGTTTCCCCGGAAGGCCTAGAGCGTCTCTGACGCCGGCAGCCACAGCCGGCGCTGAGGCCGCCGGACCGCCCGCCGCCGCCGCAGCCGGAGCTCCGCAAGGTAAGCAAGCACTGAACTTTAGTAGGGGTGATCCCTGGGGGGTTGGGGGGGTGTTAAACACCCCCCCCAGGGATCGGGTCATACTTACCGGCGGCTGCGGGGACGCCGCGGCCGCTGGTGCTGGGGGGTGGGCTCGCCTCTGAGTCTTTTTTTAAACAAAAATCCAGGCTGGGCAGGGTGGGTGGGGGGTGTCCCCCCTTCCACCCGCGCAGCCTGGGAGGGGGAGGGGGAAGGAATTAATTTATTTCATTGAGTTCAATGGGGACACAGCGCCCCATTGAACTCAATGAAATAAATCCGGTACCGGTATACCGGATTTAATCCGGGAATCCGGTTTTCAGAGAACCGGTAACCGGTAAATCCGGTAGCCGGTAATGGGCCCGGGGTCCCACCTCTAGTAGCTGCTGTCTGCCAAGCAATCGCAGCTCTGCCTCAGTCCAGTGCCCTGGGTTTGGCCAGTCTGTTCCACTGGCGGTGCTCCGGGATGTTCCGGAGCACTGCAAGTGGGGCTGGCCGGATCAGGCGGTACTTGCTCTGCTTCTGCTCTGCCTCACCACCTGGCGACTCTCCTTTAGATGGACAGGCCACCCCAGGGGTGAGGCAGAGCCGAGCCAGGGCTGTGGTGCATCTGGTTACACCCAAAGTTATTCAAGGTAGCTAAAACCCAGCAGACTGTGAAGAACTGCCGGAAGCTCTTGCAAGACTGGGTGACTTGACATCTAAATGGCAGATTAAATTTAATGCTGACAAGTGCAAAGTGATGCACACAGGAAAATATAATCCAAACTATATGTACACAATGCTGGGTTCTAAATTAGGGGATACCATTCAGGAAAAGGCTATTGGAGTCATTGTGGACAATACACTGAAATCTTCAGCTCAATGCCTGGTAGCAGCCAAGTAAGCAAACAGGATGTTAAGAATTATTTAGAAAGGGATAGAGTGTAAAACTGAAAATATCATAATGCCTTTATATGAGGCAAATCTGTGGTGCAACTGCACCTTGAATATTGTGTGCAGTTTTGGTTGCTGCATCTCAAAAAAGATAAAGTAGAACTAGAAAAGGTACAGAGATGACTGCGAGGGGATATGATAGATGTTTATAAAATCTGAGTGGCACGGAATGAGTAAATAGGGAATGGTTATTTACCATCTCAAATAGTACTAGAACTAGGGGACACTCCACAAAACTAACTGGTAGTAGAATTAAAACAAATAATGAATTTTTTCACTCAACACAGAATTAAGTTGTGGAATTTGTTGCCAGAGAATGTGGTTAAGGCCAGAAGTATAACTGAATTTAAAAAAGGATTGGACAAATTCTTGGAGAGTAGGTCCATTAGTGGCTTTTAGCTGAGTAGGTTTAGGGGGTGTAACTTCTTACTGTTGGGAGATGGGAGTGAACAACAGGGAATGGATTGCCCATTGGGAATTGATGCTGGGCTTGATGAACCACTGGTCTAACCCAATATGGCACAACTTGCGTTCTTAAGACACAGCATGTGAAATTCAGGGTGGAGGATTCCAATTACATGCTTTCGGCCTGATCTAAAACAATAACATTGTGCATGGGTATCTAACAGTTCATATGGATCTGTTTGTAGGGTCTGATCTTTTGCCCCTAAGCTACCTTGTTCTTGACAGCTGAGGATGACATCCATAACGGCTTTTATAAACGTTGATGGTTTGGTTTTATTATTATTATTACAAGCATTTGTATAGTGCCAGCAGTGTACCTGGCGCTTTACATAGCAATAAGATAGACGCAGTCCCTGCCTACGGCTTACAATCTAACAGACTAGGAGTGGGGAGACAGGGATAGGGGACATATGGAAGGACAAAGGATAAAAACATTCAAGTGGATGCGGAGTCTCAGGTGCACGTGCTTGGCTTGGTTGCAGTTAGGCAGACAGTGAATGTTGAGAGGGGAGTACTAGCGGGCGTCGGGGAAGGCAGCGAGGAAGAGGTGGGTTTTGAGGAGGGATTTGAAGGAATGGAGGGAGGGGCCGAGGCGGATGTGGGCAGGGAGGGAGTTCCAGGCATGGGGGGCAGCAAGGGAGAAGGGACGAAGGCGGTTAGGGGAGCAGGGGAGATGAGGGAGAGTGAGGGAGGTGACAGAGGAGGAATGGAGAGTGCGTACAGGAGTGTGTAAGGAGATGAGGGCTGAGAGGTGGGGGGGCAGGTTGTGGAGGGTTTTGTAGGTAAATACCAGAATTTTGTGAAGGATGCGTTGGGGGAGGGGGAGCCAGTGAAGTGAGGAGAGGCTGCACGTGGTCGAAGCGACGGGCCGAGTGGATGATCCTAGCAGCGGAGTTTGGGATGGAAGTAAGGGGGGACAGATGAGAGTGGGGGAGGCCAGTAAGGAGGAGGTTGCAGTAATCAAGGTGGGAGATGACCATGGTGTGAACAAGGATTTTGGCTGAGGAGACAGAGAGAAAGGGGCGAAGCTGAGCAATGTTATGGAGGGCAAAGCGACAGGACTTGGCAACTGAGTCGATATAAGGTTTAAAGGAAAGTTGAGTATCGAAGACGAAGTCCAGGCTACGGGCTTGGGGAACAGGATGGATGGTGACTCCATCAATGAGGATGGACAGAAAAGAGGGGGAGGAAGGGAAAGGAGGAAAGATAAGGAGGTCAGTCTTAGCCATGTTGAGCTTGAGTTGACTTTGGGACATCCAGGCGGATATATCAGAGAGACAGTTGATAAGGCGAGCTTGGCAGAAGGTGAAAGAGAGGGGGTGGAGAGATAGAGTTAAGTATCATCAGCGCAGAGGTGGTATTGGAAGTCGTGGGAGGCAATGCGTTTGCGAAGGGACAGGGTGTAGATAGAGAAGAGGAGCGGGCCCAGGACAGATCCTTGGGGAACCCCTACCAAGAGAGGGAGGGAGGAGGAGGTGGAATTGGGAAGACACACATTGAAGGAGCTGTCAGAGATGTAGGAGGAGAACCGGTCAAGGACAGAGCCGCAGAAGCCCAGGGAGCGAAGAGAGTCCAGTAGGAGCGAGTGGTCGACAGTGTCAAAGGCAGCGGAAAGGTCAAGGAGGACAAGAATGGAGTAGAGACGCTTAGATTTAGCAACAAGTAGATTTTTGGTGATCTTGGCAAGGGCAGTCTCAGTCAGGGCCGGCCCGAGGCATGTGCCACCAGTGACCAGGCACATGACCCTGCAGCGGCCTCTGAGGAAGGGGCCTGGCAGTTAAAATTTTTTCCCCCACCCCCTTTGTAGCAAAGCCCACTGCCCGGCCACCTGCCCCTTATTGTTGTTTTCCCCCCCCCCGCTGCCCTGGGCCCCCCCTGCCAGCTGACACATGGGGCCCTGCAGCAAGGCTTGGCACATGGCCCCTCAAACCCTTGGGCCGGCCCTGGTCTCATTGGAGTGAAGGGGGCGGAAGCCGAACTGGAGAGGGTTCAGGGAGGAGTTGGCAGAAAGGAGTTCAAGGCAGCGGGAGTAGACAACATGTTCCAGAAGCTTAGAGGGAAAGGGAAGGAGGGAGACCGGTCGGTAGCTAGAGGGGTCGAGGGTGGACTTTTTGAGGATGGGAGAGACAGTGGCATGCTTGAAGGCAGAGGGGAAGGAGCCAGTGGAGAGGGATAGATTAATGACATGTAGAAGGGGGGGGCAACAGTGATAGCAATGGAGGTGAGGAGGCAGGAGGGGATTGGGTCGAGAGGGCAGGTGGAGGGGTTGGAAGAAGAGAGCAGGGAGGAGATTTCCTCAAGGGAGGCTGGAGGGAAGGAGGAGAGGCTGTCTCTTATACACATCTAGATGTGTATAAGAGACAGGTCCAGGGAGGAGTTGGCAGAAAGGAGTTCAAGGCAGCGGGAGTAGACAACATGTTCCAGAAGCTTAGAGGGAAAGGGAAGGAGGGAGACCGGTCGGTAGCTAGAGGGGTCGAGGGTGGACTTTTTGAGGATGGGAGAGACAGTGGCATGCTTGAAGGCAGAGGGGAAGGAGCCAGTGGAGAGGGATAGATTAAGGCAGACAAGTGCAGTTTAGGAAATTCCCTTATTTGAGGAGGGCCCGCATTCTGTCTCTTATACACATCTAGATGTGTATAAGAGACAGGGGTGAGGTAGTGGATAGTAGGGGTGAGCCATGGACGGGTTTCGGGGTAGAACGGGTCGGGAGGATAGAGGGGCAAGACAGTCAAGGGTCGTGGCGAGAGAGGCATTAAGTGAGGAAATGGCAGTATCAGGGGAGGAGGAGGAGAAGACAGGGTGGAGGAGGGGCGAGAGGGAGGAGGCGAAATCTAAAGGGGTAACAGCCTGCAGATCACGGAAGGGGCGTGAAGCAGGTGAAGAAGAAGGGGGTTAGTGGGAGAGGGTGAAGGAGGCGAGGTGATGGTCAGATATGGGACAAAGGTCAAAGGAGAGGTCAGCAACAGGACAGTTTCTGGAGAGGATGAGGTCGAGAGAGTGACTGTCGGTGTGGGTGGGGGAATCAGTCCAGAGGTGGAGATCAAAGGAGGAGGTTAGGGAGAGGAAGCGGGAGATAGAGGGTTGGGAGGGTGCATCAACATGGATGCTGAAGTCACCAGGAATGAGACTGTTTAGCCAATAGAGTCATAAGTATACTGGATGTGCCCACTGGTATCTTTGTATAATCATCAATTTCTTAGGGACAAAATGTCTCTGAAACAGAGATCATATATGAACTTGGGACATGAGCAAAAAGAAAAAAAAAATACTAGTACTTAAATTATTTTTCAAACGTAACTGAAAGTGCATCTTTGAAAATAATACCAAATAGAAAACAATAAAAAAAGCTTATAGCTCAAATATGTGACCTTCCTTTTTACTCTTATAAACTAATCCTTATAAACTAATCCTTATAAATAAATGTAATTAAATTTACTAGTTAGTAGAGTAACAGTTGCCTTGGTGTGCAACATGCCTTAATTGAGTTATTTATTATAGATACAGAGATTATACCATTTAAATGTCAATTTCAGGATTTTATTTCAAATTTTAATGAATAAAGGTTTTTATTTAGCAGTTGGAAAGGATAATGGATGACTAAGGATTAACAATAAAGATTACACCAAAGTTTATACTTTAGATAGTGTAGCAATTCACTATACTACTCAACACAAGGGTCAATTTAATTTGTACAGGATAGATAAGGTACAGTTCAAATGGTAACATAGAAATACTGTAATCTAAAAAACCCAAAATATTTGGCTATCCAATGCAAAAGAACAGAATTATTATTTAGAACACAAAAACATAGTTAGTATGCTAATGTATGCAGAAACGTAAAAACTGCTGAAAGGGTATTGTTTGCAGTAAGAAATTAAGAAGGTAAAAAGGAGCTAATTTTAATTCATGTTTCTAGAATAATCAAAACTAACATTGTTTGAGTCTGTCATTTTCACATTTTTAATGTTGTGAGCCATCTTGAGCCTTAATGGATAGGGTAGGGATATAAATAAAATATTGATAATAATCATTCAGTTCATCATTAGTAATCTAGTGCCATCTAGTAATGTCAACCTCTTTCCCAGCGACATCATAGCCCCTTCCACTGCATTAATTCAGGTAAATAACTGGTAATAATCAAGAAAAAAATATTTTACCATTGGGCTCATCTTGTTAGTGCACTTAACATGATAACAAAATGCAGTTCTCTAGTTGTAAATCTGCTGTGGGCCAATCAAAGGGATTCTCATCTGTTCTACACAAAGTTCACTCATTGGTAAGGGGCATTTGTCTTCATGCAGCTGATGATCTGTCACTAGGCCCCTCATATTCCATAACATCCACAAAAGGAACTGCTGCTTCTTAAGAGTCCTCTCACCCACCAACTCACTGTGTCTGTCCAAAGGTCTGGACTGTGATAAAACTGGAGCAATACTCTCTCTGCACAATCCTATCTTTTTTTATTGGGGAGCGCTAACTTTTATTTATTTTATCCTTGCTTAAGTAATTGTTGTTAATATGATACTATCTCTTGCACAGTCCTATAATTTACTGTTTGCCTCTATCACTTACAGGAGATCCCCAGTGCCACTTTTGCAACCCCTTTAGTTACCAGTACAGTTACGGATTTGAGTCCGAGTGTTAAGTGTGAAGACAATGGCACTGATGCTACTGAAGATGGAAATTGCCCTGCACAATCTATTGCTAGTGATTATATTCAAGAGAACCAAGGAATTAAACAAGTATTTTACATCCTAGGACGAGTTTGCAGGATGGCAGGTAGGTAGAAAAATCACTGGTAAACTCATGAACTAAACCATGTTACTGGATTTCACTTGATGTATTTTCTTTTTCATAACAGGTCTTTGACTGCGAGGTTGCTTCTAGGTTGTGATGAACAAATAAGGGAACACCTATAATTTAGAATTCAACACGCCATGGTTCTGCTCTAAGAAATACTGCATGGAAAAATCATGCTCTCATTTCTGAATGCAAACTTCCCAATTGAGATAATCAAAAGAGCTAATTTAAAGCCAGCCATGATAAATGCAAGCTGATAGTATGGTAGAGACAGCTCTCATGTCACTAAATATACCTGATGTCTGGTGTGGGAATTCCTTCGTCCTCGGCTAGAAGCATTATTAGAAATAAAGTATGAAAAAAAGAGGAAGATAGTAAATACAGCAAAGATAGACTAGTGATTCTCATAATTTTATACAATATAATGAATTCCTAAAGTCATGGGGAATAAAAACAACAGCAGGATTCTAGATCCAGTATAACATTGATTTCTGCATGGCTTTCGGATTTACTTAATGTGACTAGAACTGTGCACATGAAATAATGTTAGCTTGTTATAAAATTATATTATCTTCTTTTAATGAACTGCAAATCCATTAAGAATAGCAGGCTTATAACACCATCCCTCTTCTGATATAACTAGGGAGTTCTCTGTGGATATCATATTTTTCTTCTCCCCTCTGATTTCAGGAAGTATTATATTGATCAGCTGGGAAAGAAGAGTCCCAGGATACATTTGAACATAATGATCAGCGTCAGCCTACAGGAGGTCTTCACCATTATAGCAAGAAACGCTGAGATCAGCCACCCAGATGGCTGGTGCCAGTACCTTGATGAATGATTCCAAATCACCATTAAACAACTTAGTATTATACTGTGATCGGGAAGTGGGCTTCCTGTGTTTCTGGGGTTTAGGGGGAAGATTTGGAGGCCTAAGGGAAGGGAATAGGATTACTGAGTAAGGCATGAGTAAGTCATACAATGAACTATATGTGTACATTCTTATCAAAATGATATACAACATTTAAACGTAAAAAGGGTAATCATAGCATAACTTGCCATATAGAGAATTCCAGATTTAAGGATAACATAATTAAGACAGAAAACAAAATAAAAATCCTCATTGAAAATTCTAATGTTCCTTACAATGCTTCTCATGGTTTTATTGTACACACTTTTTGCAAATACTGCATTGCTTAGGATTGCCTCATTTTGCATGGTCACACAATACAAACTTTATACAGCAAACTATACTAGTGAAATCCACCCTTCCAACCACAGCAGTAACACTCCCACATTCAAAGCACACGCTCCAACATTCAAAACACTTCTTTTATCGAGAGGAAAAGTTGTCTCAGGATGGAGAAGCTTAAAATGCAAGTTAGAGCTGCTCGTCCCCTCCCACTCCCCCATCATAGCTATAGTTCAGAAACTGAGTTGTGGACATTTTCAAATGCAGAATGTAACCGCGAAACCGCTTGGTTACGATGGTTTAACGTTACCATACTGTTATCACCTTTTCAGTAAATGCTTTGGGTAAACAAAAAACACTTTCCCCCAAAGTTAGTGGAATTAGACCGATACAATTTTTGGGTGGTGGTGGTGGTGTTTTTTTTAAAAACAACGGCTGCAATCTCAACCCTCCTGCATGCAGGATCCAGGCAGGTTCCACATGGCTTACATGTGGCACAATGTCCCTGCAATGGGTGCATGCATAGTTTGTGCACATGTGTGTGTGTGTACTGTGTGGCACATGCAGGGCATGGGATTGGTCCCACTAACAACAATGAAATACTGAATAAAACCATGACTTTTAAAAATATTATTGTTCCTTTTTGAGTGGCTGCATGCATTCCCAATCAGTGGGGGTGCACCATCTAACAATGGATGCATCAAATCTGGGATGGGTAGCTCATTGTCAGGGTTACTAAATGCAGGGTCTATAGTCCACCCAAGAAGCTCAGTATCGCATCAACTTCCATGAAGTGAAGGCCATTCAGTTAGCTCTAGGAGCCTTCAGGGATGTCATTCAGGGTCATGTGATCCAAATACAGACAATGGGGACAATCCAGCTACCCACAGGCACCGTGCGCAGGCCAGAACACATGCACTAATGGGCGCATGTGTGCTGTGCATGCAGCACAGCCCCAGGTAGATGTGCTGCGTGTGCGCCACATGGGCGCACCTGAGCGCATGTGTTCTGGTCTGCGTACAGTGCCTGTGGGCAGTGTGTGCGGGCTGCTGGATTGTCCCCAATATGTCTATGATGTGGTATTTAAACAAACAAGGATGCACTGATTCCCTGTTAGGGTGACTATACCTCCCCTTTAAAAGAGGACACTTATGAAAAATACATGTTGCACGGCTGCACTGGTTCTAGTGCAGCCCTGCACCATGTATTTTTCATAAGTGTCTTCTTTTATAGGGAAGGTATGGCCACCCTATTCCCTGTACATGCCAAAACTTGCAGAGGACATCTGGTAATGGGCCACTGACAATGACATTTACATGACAGTAGTTTATGTGCCAGGAGTACACAATATACCGCCAGATTATTATTATTATTATTATTAACAAACATTTATATTGCGCCAGCAGTGTACCTGGCACTTTACAAAGTAACAAAATAGACACGGTGCCTGCCCCTAGGGCTTACAATCTGAGAGACGGGAGCTGGGGAGAGACATAGGAAGGGGAACAGAGGGAGAGACAAGGGGTCTAACATTCATGAAGATGCGAGGTCTCAAGTGCACGTACTTGGCTTGGTTACGATGAGAATGACAGCAGGCAGGTCCATGTTGCAAGGATAAGGGTAAACCGATCGTAGGTATAGGAATAGTGGCTCAGCAGGATAAAGAGTCAGACAGAGCAGAGCGAAAGAGGTGAGTTTTAAGGAGAGATTTGAAGGTATGAAGGGAGGGGGCAAGGCGGATGTGGACAGGGAGGGAGTTCCAGGCATGGGGGGCAGCAAGTGAGAAGGGACGAAGGCGCTTAGGGGAGCAGGGAAGGCGTGGAAGGGTGAGAGAAGGGACAGAGGAGGAGCGAAGTGCACGGGCTGGAGTATGGAGGGCGATAAGTGCAGAGAGGTAGGGGGGAGCAAGGTTGTGAAGAGCTTTATAGGTGAAGACTAGGAGCTTGTGCAGGATTCGTTCAGGAAGGGGAAGCCAGTGAAGCGAAGAGAGGAGGGGCTGCACATGGTCGAAGCGACTGGCGAGGTAGATGACCCTGGCAGCAGAGTTTTGGACAGAGATGAGGGGAGAAAGGTGAGACCGGGGAAGGCCAGTGAGAAGGAGGTTACAGTAATCGAGGCGAGAGATGACCAGAGCATGAACAAGAGTTTTGGCAGACGAGACAGAGAGAAAAGGGCGAATCTTAGCAATGTTATGGAGGGAGAAGCGACAGGATTTAGCAACAGAGTCAATGTAGGGTTTAAAAGAAAGGGCTGAGTCAAAGATGAAGCCTAGGCTACGGGCTTGGGGGACAGGCAGGATGGTGACTCCATCAATAGTTATTGACAGTGAGGAAGGAGAGGAAGGATGAGGGGGGAAGATAAGGAGTTCAGTTTTAGCCATGTTGAGTTTGAGTTGACGTTGAGACATCCAGGTAGAGATGTCAGAGAGACAGTTGATGAGACGAGCTTGAACAGAGGGAGAGAGAGAGGGAGTAGAGAGATAGAGTTGAGTGTCATCAGCATAGAGGTGGTATTGGAAGCCATGGGAGGCAATGAGTTTGCCTAAGGATGAGGTATAGATCGAGAAGAGGAGAGGGCCAAGAACAGAGCCTTGAGGAACACCAACTGAGAGGGGGAAGGAGGAGGAGGCGGAGTTGGAGAGAGACACATTAAAGGAGCGGTCAGAGAGGTAGGAGGAGAACCAGTTATGGACAGAGCCACAAAAGCCAAGGGAGTGAAGGGAATCCAGCAAGAGTGAGTGGTCAACAGTATCGAAGGCAGCAGAGAGATCAAGGAGGACAAGAATGGAATAGAGACGTTTAGATTTAGCCACCAGAAGATCGTTGGTGATCTTAGCGAGAGCAGTTTCAGTAGAATGAAGGGGGCGGAAGCCAGATTGGAGGGGGTCAAGGGAGGAGTTGGAGGATAGGAAGTCAAGGCAGCGGGAGTAGACAACACGTTCAAGCAGCTTGGAAGCAAAAGGAAGGAGTGAGACAGGACGATAGCTAGAAGGGTCAGAGGGGTCAAGAGTGGACTTTTTGAGAATAGGAGAGACTGTGGCATGTTTGAAGGCAGAAGGGAAAGAGCCAGTAGAGAGGGAGAGGTTGATGATGTGCAGGAAGGAAGGGGCGACAGTGGGAGTAATGGAGGTGAGGAGGCGGGAAGGAATGGGATCAAGGGGGCAAGTGGAAGGGTTGGAGGAGGAGAGCAGAGAGGAGATTTCCTTAAGGGAGGCAGGGGAGAAGGAGGACATGAGAGAAGGAGGGGGAGGAGGGAGAGGGGTGGGAGTGGGAAGAGAGGAGTGGGAAGCGATGTCGAGGCGGATCTTGTCTATCTTGGAGGTGAAGAAGGAGGCAAGATCCTGAGCAGAAAGGGAAGAAGGAGGGGGAGGACAGGGAGGCTTGAGGAGGGAGTCAAAGGTAGAGAACAGGCGGCGAGGGTCCCGAGAACAGGACTCAATGCGGGAGGCATAGTAGTGTTGTCTAGCAAGGGAGATAGCAGAAGTAAGGGTGGAGAGACAGAATTTGAAGTGAAGGAAGTCAGCGTGAGAATGGGATTTGCGCCAGAGTCGTTCAGCAGCACGAGTGCAAGAACGGAGGTGGCGGATACTAGGGGTGAGCCAAGGACGGGGGTTGTGGGAGAAGGCAGGGCGGGAAGAGAGAGGGGCATGGGAGTCAAGTGTGGAGGAGAGAGAGGCGTTGAGAGCAGAGACAGCGGAGTCAGGGGAGGAGGAAGAGAAGACTGTAGGAAGAAGGGGAGAGAGAGAGGAGGCAAAGTCCAGGGGATCAATAGCTTGAAGGTCACGGAAGGGGCGTAGAGAAGGGGAAGAGGAGGGGGGACAGTGGGAAATATTGAAAGAGGCAAGGAAGTGGTCTGATATAGGATGAGGATCGAAGGAGAGATCAGCGACAGAGCAGTTTCTAGAGAGGACAAGATCAAGAGAATGGCCATTAAGTATGGGTGGGGGAGTTGGTCCAAAGGTAGAGGTTGGAGGAGGAGGCTAGGGAGAGAAAGCAAGAGACTGAGGGGTGAGAAGGGTCATCAACATGAATGTTGAAGTCACCAAGGATGAGAGTGGGGATATCAACAGAGAGGAAGAAGATGAGCTAGGACTCAAAGTTAGAGAGAAAGGAAGAGAGAGGACCAGGGGGACAGCAGATGACAGCAACACGTAGATGGAGGGGGGAGTAGAGGCGCACGGAGTGAGCCTCAAAGGAAGGGAAGGAGAGAGGGGGGAGGAGAAATTGGTTGGAATTGACAGGATTTAGCAAGAAGGAGGCCCACCCCACCACCCTGTCCTTCAGGGTGGGGCTGGTGAGAGGAGAGGCCCCCAAAGGAGAGGGTAACAGGAGTGACAGAGTCAGAGGGAGTGATCCAAGTTTCAGTAAGGGCAAGGAGCTGGAGGGATTGAGAGAGGAAAAGATCATGGATATAGGAAGCTTTACTGATAGATGCCCTAAGCAGATCATTCACAGATCAGCATGAATGATCCTTGAACCCAGAAGTGACCGCATATCTTTTCTGGATTTGGGGGCAGTCGGATGTAGCTCTCTTTGCTTCGAGAGCCAATGCAAAAGTGCCAGAGGGGGCTTGGACCCTGGTGTCTTAAGAGCCACATTCCTGCCCACCTGGAACTTCAACCTCCACTATGCTTACCCTCCAATACCTCTCAGAACAAGGGTGCTCAGGAAAATTGAGCAGGACAGAGCAAGAGTAATCCTGATAACACCAGAGTGGTCTCATCAGCATTGGTTCTCCACAGTCCTCAAGCTGATGAGTGACAGCATACCCCTATGCCTACAACAGGACCCTCTCACCAAGGATCATGGGAACTCTTTTCACCCCAACTTATCATCATTAAATTTGAGAGCTTGGTTGATCCAAGGTTGAGAGGCAATGACAAAGTACCTCCCCAGGTACTACGCATCTTGGACAATACAAGAAAGCAATCCACGGTCCAAACACATAGTGATAAATTTTCCGTTTGGGCATCACAGATACAAATTAACCCAATTTCTTGTCCTTTGTATATAGTTTTTTTCAATACTCATTGCACCTTAAGGACAGCAACCTTTCAAATTCATCTATAAAGGCACATCGGGAAGCAACTGTGGTGAAACATTACTTTATTGATGTTTTTATTGATGGATCTTCTCTTTTATTTGTTTTTTAATATTATTATTATTATTACTATTATTGTTATTGAAGTTATTGTCATTTTATTATTATTTGACCATGGCGAAAGCTAGAGTCATAATAAAATATTTATTCATTCTTTATTGATGGAAAATCTATTTTTTCTTGCCATCTGACCAAATCGTTTTTAAAAGGACTTAATTTTACATATCCATTCCTCCTATCCACCCAGTAATGCATACCTGAGACTTAAATTTAGTCTTGACAAGTCTAATGCATCCCTCTTTTGAATTCATGGCTACTTGCCCTGTACTGCTGTTGCTTGAGAAAACACTGTTTTTGGTGGCTATTATTTATTCATTTATTTTGCATAATTTATACCCTTCAGGGTATATTTATTGCCCTTCAGGCAAAGCAGCTCGGGGCGGCTTACAATTTTAAACAAAATATAAAATAATTAAAAATACAATTATAAATTCTATTAAATCTAAAAAAGCGGTGGGGAGTAATGCTAGGAGAGTAAGTGAGCTAGCAGCACGTAGGGAATCTGCTCCCTATTTGAATTTTTATAATGACAAAGTGGTCTTATAACTGGACTCCTCTTTTCTCTCTAAAATAATCTCCCCTTTTCACTATAATCAGGACATTTGCCTGGTTGTATTTTTTCCTAGACCTAATCAGGAGTCTTCTTAACATACTCTAGTTGTAAAAAGGGCATTAGCTCTTTATATCTCTAGACGACTTTAGAGTACATGATAATCTATTTCTGTTTAGGGCACTCATAAGGCTAAGCAGCTCTCTTCCCAGAGACTTTCTAAGCTTATAGTGGAATGCTTTTCTTTTTGTTATACACTTCAAGGCCTCTCGCCCCCACAGAATCTTAGAGTTCATTCTACACAATCAGTATCCACATCTACTGCTTCATTTAGATACATTCGCATAACTGAGATCTGTAAAGTGGCTACTTGGTCCTTGTACCATACTTTCACTAAGCATTATCAGTTGGATATGGCAGAGAGTGCAGATGCTAAGTTTGGGAGAGCAGTGCTAAATTCTATTTTAAGTTAATTCGAGCCCTTCTTCCTCTATGGAACACTGCTTTTCATTCTCCCACTGATTGGGAATGCACGCAGTCACTCGAGGAGGAAAGACAGGTTACTGACCTGTAACTGTCGTTCTTCGAGATGGCTCCATGCATTCCCACATCCTGCTCGCCTTCCCCTGTATCTTGAATTTCGTTACACTAGCATTTGCACTTAAGCTTATTTAGGAGGAGAACGAAGCGGCCCTGCCCTTATATACTCTCACATTGGCTCGTGTGACTCTTTGAAGAGCCCATGGACACAGGCTGCAGCCAGTGACAGCCCTCACCTGAGGGCACCTGGGGCAGTGCCCTGCCTCAGCTCTCCCCCCCGTCCCCCGTCACCACACAGTCTGCACTGACTGAGCGCTCACTGACTGAGCGCTCTGTCTCTGCTGGGCGGCTGAAATTGACATTGGAGCGCCGCACTGCTCTGACTGCTGCAGTCAGATCAGCGCGGCGCTCCGATGTCAATTTCAGCTGCCGGCAGAGACAGAGCACTAAGTCAGTGAGTGCTAGCCACTGTCTGGGACCTAACTCCCTTCCCAGAAGGGACAAACTTTAACTGAACGCAAGCCAGGCGGCTCAGTGTTCAGTCCAAGTGCAGCCGCTGGGAAATCAAATTTCCTGCTCGCAGCAGCTTTGCATTGAGCCCTATGGGTTCAATGCAAAGCCTCACCTGGGCGTTCGGTGGAGGCGCTCGGTGGTGTGATGTGCTGCAGCGCGCATGCTTGAACTGTTGAGCATGCACGTCGCAGCCCATCTCACCGCCGAGCACCTCCACTGAACCCTGAAGCCTCATCTGCCTGGTGCCTGCCTGCCTGCCTCCAGTCCGACTCCTGAGTTCTGTAACGGTGAGTAAACGGGCCGGGGACTCAGGAAGCAGAGGCTGGGGGCCTGGGATGGAAGGGGGGGTGAGACTGGGGAATGGGGGGGAGGGTGCCCCCAGCCTCTGCTCCCTGAGTCCCCCCC
>QEPC01006508.1:417996-428865 GCA_003113815.1 Sphenodon punctatus | reverse complement strand
AATTGAGGTTTTGAAATCGTGAGATGTAACTGTTAGTCTGGTGATCTGCCTGCTTTTAAACCTGGCAGAGGAGGTGAATATAACCTGCCTAACTGAAATTGCTGGATTAAGTAATGTAATGTCCATCCAATGTTAACCCTGGGAACTCCTTGCTGCTGGCTGGGTTATGCCCTGGCTCCGCCTACCATATCCCTGACTCTGCCCCTAGGCTAGGCTCCACCCCTAGCCCTGCCAGCCTTACTGCCCCAGTGCCCCTCCAACCTCAAAACTCACCAGCCGCCCCTGGCTGAAGCAGGCACACACACACTGATTGGGACTGCAAGGAGCCATTTTGAGGAATTAATTATAGATCAGTAACATGTCTTTACATGTAACAAGTTATGACGACTCAAAATTAACTAAACCCCAACTTAGGAGGGAATGGATTTTGTTTTTTTTAAATGATAAAATGCAACTTCAAAACCTCCCAAAATGGCAGAGGGATTCTGGAGGTTGGATAGAGCTGCAAACTACTTTAAATTAATCTTTAAGGGAACCCTGCTTCCTTGAAACTTCTCCAGAAAGGAACCGTCACAGAAATTACATGTGATAGTTCTAACTTGAGAAACATAATTTAAAATGTTTAAGTATTCCAGTACAGCAATACAAGACAGAAATGTTTACACTAAGTGATTTGTTTCCTAGTTCAAACTGATGTTTTTCTGGCATAAGATACTTCTGAGAGCTTCTTTGCTGGTGACAATACTTGAGAGAGAAATACAGTTCACAAAAAATGCTTTTATAATTCAAGTAAAATATGAACAAGACAACTCTTTTTCAATAGAGGTTTAGCATATTAGGATGTTAGAATGAGTCCTGCATAGCTTCTCAACACTTTATGTAGCAACACAAGTTTTGGTGTTCATCACACACTTTATGTATATTAGCATTTTTTCCCCGTTTGTGTAACTTATTGTATAACCTGTCACTCCCTACAACACCCTCATAATCTTACCTTGTGGTCATGTATTCAGCTCTGTGACCTACAGGAGATCAACGAAGATAGAAATAGAAATTAATTTTTGTATCTATTTATATTTACACTTTCCAGTTTACCAGCTGTCCTCAATTATTTTTAATCTTAGCTTTCAAGTTTACTTCACAAGAGTTAAAGTTGCACAACAAACATTCAGGGTAGTGTGAGGTTATCTTCATAGTTACTTTGAAAATGTTCAAAAACGGCCCCTGTGTAAAGCTGCTGCTCAGAAGCTTTACTTTATAGAACAGTTTGGTACTGTAAGTAAATTCATGCAAAATTCTAAACCGTCTCCACTGTTTGTGCTCATGTACTTTAATGAATGAGTCCATGTGTAAATAACCAGAGCTGTGCCAGGATTAGACTGCAAAATGCCTTCTTCCTAAATGTGTCAGTGCCAAAAACACACAGCTTTTGCCTGTAACCGCAGTTAATGTATATGTACTACATAAACACCAGCACCAAGAAATAGAGCAACTAAAGTGGGTATATATCCAAAGCAGTTCAATAATGATAATTTTCAGCCTGACTTAAGTATGCAGGGTTCACATTCTTTAAAAAAAATAAAATTATTATTAATAATAAATAAGGCTGATTGGGAAAGGGATTTAACATCTTGTGGGAAATCCCAAACCTTGACAGCATTTTTCATCCCAAGTGGAATGAAAAGCTGAGGTTTTGGGATCTCTCAATTAAATTTGAAATCTGCAGCATAACTATCTAGATGCTGTCAGACTCCCACTACCACTGAGCAAAATGTCCCTGTTTGGTACTGGTGGGCTCCTTCAGCTAAGGGAAGCTGTCACCAGCGCTCTCAGAGAGGGGACCTATCTGACAGAGCCAGGTAGGCAGCAGCCCCCAGCTTTGGTCAGGGGAAACTTTATTTAACAGATCAAGCTTTTCTCAGTGAAAAAAAGACACGTTTCCTTTCCACAGCATCTTTCTCCATCCCATTTCCTAGCTCACTAACATGGTCTTTTGAAAAGAGGAATCTGCCCAGTTCCCTTTCTGATTCTTTAGGGAGTCAAGTGGTCACTTTGATTTCTCTTCAGAACCTCCAAGTCAGTCCACTGTCACTCCCATCAACTGCATGTCTTTTGTTCTCCTAATCCTCCCTACCTGACTGTTGGCACCTCGGGGTGCCATGCCATGCCCACACCCCTGGTCCTCTGGGCTGCAAAGACTACTGAAGTCCTCCACTATGTGCAGGTGGCAGCTTAAGGCCGGCGCCAAAGGCGGTGGCCGTTAGCAGGTATGTTTGGGGGAAGGGGTTGGAACTAGGGTGTTGGGTTGTTTTTAAGGTGGCTTTAAACTGTTTTTAGGTGGTGGAACGTGGAGGGGGTATGGGCAGGCGTGGAATTGAGAGGGGGTAGTTGGGTAGTGTGGGGTGTGAGGGGGAAATGATGAATGGGGTGGGAATGGGAGGGCCATAGCTCTCCTGTGGGAAAGACCTTGCATGCATAATGGAGACCTGGCTGGACGATAAGTTGGGGCCAATTTTGGCTGACCTCGTTCCAGCTGGGTACTCCGTGCAGCATCAGACTAGGTCCGGGGAGAGGGGAAGGTGTAGCTGTGTTTTTTAAGGACTCGCTGTTCTTCTGGAGGTTTTGAGTGCAGAATTAGTCCGGCATGGAGTGTATCCATCTATTGTTTGATTTGGCCATGCATAGATTAGGGATCCTGTTGGTGTACCAAGCACCCCACTGCACTGCAGCCTCCCTGACTACTCTAGCTAAGCTGGTCTCAGAGGTGGTGTTGCGGTCACCCAGACTTACTGTTTTGGGGAACTTCTATATCCACGCCGAGGCCAGTCTTTATGGAGCAGAGCAGGAGTCATGGCCTCTCCACTGCAACCATGGACCTATCCCAGATAGTAGTGGGCCAAACACATGAGGGGGGACACATGCTGGATTTCATTTTCTGCTCTGGCATGGAAATTGGAGGGAGGGGATCTTATGGTTGGGGTGTCAAGGTGACACCCTTGTTGTGGCTGGACCATTACCCTCCTGGAGGCTTGTGTCCCGGTGCGCTGATGCCTCTGTCAGGATGCTGGTCCTATAGATTGGTTCAATCCCAGTGACTCATGGATCCAATTGATTTTCAGGACTCTCTGGGGGAGTTTCCCACAGACCTTGACATCAGCCCTGTCGATGACCTTGTCGTATTATGAAATAACACCTTGATGGAGGCCATCGACACATTGGCTCCCAGACGTCCTCTTCCACAGCTGTGACAACACTGCAACCCTGGTATGCGGAGGACCTGAGGCGGCAGAAGTGGGAGGGTAGGCGGTCAGAGCACAGGTGGCGCCATTCGTGAGCTGAATCCGACTGACTGCAGCATAGATCGTTTTTGAAAGACTATGCTGTGGCTACGAAGGCACTGAAGAAGGTTTTCTTTGCTGCCATCATAGTGTCTGCAAAGTTATGTCAAGCAGAACTTTTCTGAGGGTTTTTGTCATTTCAGCTTGTCTCCGCCAGGAACTGGATGGGTCCAGGGTCTGCTGTGATATTTTTATTGATGACTTCGCAGATAAAATCTCTTGTATTCACCACGACCTTGGTGCAACCGTTTCTGGTGCAGAGTCAGAGCTAGGGGCTATGGAAGCCCAGCCTTGTCCTTTGGGGGGGGGGGAGGGGGATCAGTTTCAGTCATTGTTGTCCACCAATGCGGAGGTGGTGCTGGGGGCTATGTGAGCCACAAATTGTGAATTAGATCCATGCCCATTCTGGCTGGTGAAAGCCAGTCAGGAGACATTGGGGCCGCTGTTGGCTGGGGTGATCAACGCCTCCCTTTGGGAGGGCAGAGTGCCGAGCTGCCTTAAGGTGGTGATTGTTTGGCCTCTGCTTAAGAAGAAGTCATCATTGGATGTTGATTTCCCCACCAGCTATCGGCCTGTCTCTAACCTTTCCTTTTTAGGGAAGGTTGTTGAATGGGTGGTGGCTCGTCAGTTTCAGGTGCATCTGGATTCTATCGGATTCTTGGACCCTTTGCAGTCTGGTTTCCATCCTGGGCATGGCACATAGACTGCGCTTGTGGTCTTGGTCAATGACCGTCACCTGAAGTTAGACTGTGGAAATTCTACCCTGTTGATTTTATTAGATCTTTCAGCGACTTTTGATACCACTGATCATAAGGTGATGTTGACTCGTGGGCAGGACTGCTCTTGAGTGGTTCCATTCTTTCTTGGCCAGGAGGTCTTAGTGGGTGGGGCTGGGCGACTGCTCATCATGTGCTCGGGATCTCCCTTGTGGTGTTCCACAGGGTTCCATTCTGTCCCCCCTCTTGTTCAACATGTCTATGCAGCCACTGGGCGAGGTCATTCTGAGGTTGGGGTGTGGTGCCATCAGTATGCTGATGATATGACACCCAGCTTTCTCTTTCCTTTTCATCTGATCCAAGTCTGATGGTCTCTGTGCTTACCCGTTGCCTGGCTGTGGTGGGGGACTGGATGAGGGTGAGTTGACTGAAGCTGAATCCTGACAAGACTGAGGTGATGACGGTTGGATGGTCTTGTGCCCTGGAGGGGATTGGGACTCCTCTTATGGGTCTGGCCCCCTCTGGTTGATCGGGTTCACAACCTCTGAGTGCTTCTGGAGCCTTTGCTGCACCTGGATTGCCAGGTCACAGCAGTGGCCAGGAGCGTTTTTCACCAACTCCATCTGGTGAGGAGGCTGTGGCCTTTTCGGACACAGATCTGGCCACTGCTATCCATGCTTTCATCACCTCGAGGCTAAACTACTGTGATGCGCTCTACATAGGGATGCCCTTGGTGACAGTTCAGAGGCTGCAGCTGGTGCAGAATGCGGTGGCTTGCCTCCTTATGGGGATGTGTCACCGCGGGCACATAACACTGGTGCGCCATTCGCTGCACTGGCTGCCGATAGTCTTCCAGGCCCAATTCAAGGTGTTGGTGATGACCTTTAAAGTTCTAAATGGCCTAGGTCCCATCCATCTGAGGGATCGCCTGGCCTCCTGTGTCCCGTTGCGGCCTCTGCGATCAGCTGGGGGTGCCTTCTTGGAGACTCTGCTTTTTCTTCCAGTCTGCGAGACTGCAGGTGCTGGTCAGGTAGAAGGACAGCATCTGAGACTAGGGTGTGGCTCAGCCAGCCATGCTCTCTTTTCCAAGTTTCAGTGAAAGAGACACCCTGTGATATCTGCTTCAAGACAATATACAAAATGTTGGTCCTTTGAGAATCTTATAGGGTGTGAGCTTTGTAATACACAATATGTTTTTTCAGTACACAAACTATTTATGATAATCTGTGCTGCTGCACACAGGTCTGCTACTGCTTTTTGTTGATCATGTCATTTTTTATTGCAGGGATGTAGTTAATATGTACTACAGCCAAAGATACAACAAAGAGCAATAGCTAGGCATTCTACACAAGTATAGGTCATAACTGTACTGGAAAAATGGAATTAATAACTTTGCTAATGCAAGGTCCCTACATTGTCTTTTCCACTCCATCCTGCTTCTTTACTTGAGTTTTTTAAATAATCAAAAATATATTGTTTTCAAATGATAAAATGCAGGAATCACGTGAGGAATGCATTATTGTAACATTCACACAACCGCAGATGGACATTTTGTAATGGCTGGACAGTAAGGCTGTGCAGCTATGGTGGGGATCGTGTTAGGGGAAGGCATTTAGTTCTTTGCATGTTTCTGTTGTCACTAGGTTATTTGACTCACCGCATCATTTACAAGCTTGCTTAGTTATTAGTAGATTATAAAATATTTTCAAGGATGCATGGAGCATTGGATGGATGCACTTTTATTATAATCAGAAAAAATCCAAACAGTACATGAGACTGTAAGAGTGATAAAATGCAAAGGATGATCAGTTGCAGTAAATGCAAAGGCAATGTGTGATAGGGCTGAGTCCCTGAGGGCCACTGGCCCTTTAACAGAACTATCACCTGCCACGTGACGGTGCTAGTGGGGCTGCAGGTGCTGGTCAGGTACAAGGACAGTGCCTAAGGAGAAGCACCTGCGACTAGCTCGTGGCCCAGACAGCCTAGAGAGAGCTTAGTGTGGGAGAAGCTCTGAGAGACGCAAGACCAGGAAGAAGCTCTCCCTGGAGAAGGCAAAACCACTGGGCTTTAAACAGAGAATGGACACTTGATGCGAGAAGCAGGGATGGGCGAACGCGGTTCGGAAGTTCGGCCCGAACTCCGCCTGTTTGGACGACCGAACCCGAACCCGAATCCGAGCATGAATCGACCGAACCGAACTCAATTCCGAACGCCGAAATGACTGAACAGTTCGGTCAGTTCAGATTGTGTTCGGGTGGCTACAACGACAGAAACGTGGTGTCACTGGAAGGCCAATTGTGGCAGGGAGTGGGAGTCAGCTGAGGAGCAGACTTCCAGGCAACAGGGGTGGAGAGGCTTGGGAGTAGCAGCCAGCCTGCCCAATCACCATCCCTTTTCGCCTCAGACCACTGGCTTCGCAGTCTGCGATTGGCTATGGGCTAGGCTGCATGGAGTCAATGGGGCTTGTGGTGAGGCGGGCGCAGCAAGAAACAAAACTGATTGCCTCCCCCCTTCCCAACAACTTCTGAGCTAGTCACTGTTCCTGAACAGTACCTGTTTCAGAAGGCTCCCTCTCCCAGCAGTTTTGTTCTCCTCAATCCATTGCCATCCTCCTCCTATTTCACACATCCAACCCATCTACCTCCATATTTTCATTTATTTAGCTTAGCTTAGATAGTTTAGTGGTTATTTTTTGTTTTTATCCCTCCCTGTGTTCAATCTTCCTTCCTCCCTCCTCCCACCATTGAATCCTTTCCCTCTCCCATATATTCCATCCCTGATTCCCTTCACCTGTTTTTAAATTCATTTAGAGTAGGATTATTATTAGATTGATTTAGGTTTCATTTCAGTTTTGTACCCCCCCACCTTGTGTTGTTTGTGATTCCCCCCATCCCCCCCCCTCTCTCTTAGAGATAGTAGAGAGTTGTAGGAGTTAGCTTAGTGATAGAGATACTGTTTAGTGATTTAGTTTTAGTGTTTGTAGGAATAGGCCTTTGTACTTATTAGATTATCTATTTAGTTAATAGAATTTAGACTAGTTAATTGCAGTTAGATTTAGTGTAGATAGATAGATATAATATTAGATAAAAAAAATTCAATAAAAATTTTAAAAAACATTATATTATGTAATTATAAATATATAAAAACATTATTTTGGAGGGAGAAATGGAGAAGGGAAGGAGAGGCCGGTCTGCTACCCGTAGGGGAGGCAATGGGGCATGTGCCAGAGGCGGGAGGGGCCATGCCAGGGGAGTGGCAGCAGGCAGGAGCAGTAGCCAGAGGCACAGCACATCACCACCTCCCAAACTCAGCAGGCCTGCTTTAGGGCAACAGGCTTCAGCGGCACCTCCTGGCAGTACCCTCCTCCACTGCCACGTAGGGCACTGGAAGGCCTGCAAGACTTGAGGCTGCGTCTGTCTCTGCTGCTGGTGGTGCTGGAGCAGGTGCTGGGGCTGCTTCCGATGTTCCTCCAGGGCCACCAATGTCCCTCACTGTTGAGGCGATCCCCAGCAGTCCAAAGCTGGTGGATACCACCCTGGCTGCTAAAGGCAGGGCCCGATCCCCAGGCAATATCAGTAGGGAGAGGAGTAGCAGCAGCAGCAGCACTAGCAGCTACAGAGGGGGGCACAGGGAGAGTGCCAGCAGCATGGCGGGCAAGGGCAGTCTAGCCTCAGGGCGCAGTACTCCCCTTCACAGGACATCACCGTGATCGCGGACAGTGAGTCAGAGACAGACACTAGTGCCGCAGAGGAGATGTCTGGAGCTGAGGCAATGGCTGAGCCTCCTCCCAGAGCTGTGTCGCCAGAGCCACCAAGTTCTCCCCCTCCCAGCAGTGCAGGCAGCAGTGCGTCAGCCGGGGTGGGCAAGAAGGAAGGAGGGAGAAAAAAATCCTCAGTCTGGGATTATTTTAAGCAGGTGCGTGCAGATGATCCCAGAGAGGTGCAGTACATGTTGTGCAATAAGATGGTGAAGCGTGGGCAGGTGCTTGCCAATCTTGGGTCAACTGCAATGGCGAGGCACCTGAAGCCATGCCACAGTGCTCTGCGGCTCAGCAAGAAGGCAGGGGAAGTGGATGCCAGCGGGTTCCCGACTGCAGTGTCCAGTCGCCCAGCTCCTTCAGTGGGCCAGCGTCCTGCACCAACTGCTGCTGCCTCTAGCAGCAGGAGCAGTATGGGGGCAGAACAGCAGCAGGAGCCTTGCCAGCAGTTTCTTCAGTCCACCATGGAGGAGCTGGGGTGGGGGGATCTGTCAAGGCCATTGGCAGGGCGCCGTGGCACTGGCTTCCAAGAGAAAGTGAAGCGCCTGTTGACAGAAATGATAGCCCTGGATGGCCAGCCCTTGTCAATTGTGGAGGGCAAGGGCTTCCCGTGGCTGATTGGGTTCTTGGCCCCCAACTTTAAGCTGCCTTCCCGCTCCACTCTGAGTCGGACTGTGGTGCCACAGCTCTACAGGGCTTTGAAGGAGCGGGTGAGGGAGCAGCTGGCAGGGGCTGGGGGGTCCACGGTCCACTTCACCACCGACCTGTGGTCCTCCAGAAACGCCCAGCACACCTACCTGGCAGTGACTGCACACTGGTGGCAGGACCCAGAGGCAGGCACAAGTCATGGACAGGTCCCACATGTCAAGGAACCTTGAGGCAGCCCTGGCCACCATGGTGAGGGAGTGGGTCACGCCAGGCACAGCCTTCACCAAGGGGTGTGTGGTCACGGACAATGCGGCCAATATCATAAAGGCAGTCCGTGACGGGGGCTTTGCAAGCATCCCTTACGCCGCACACACCCTCAATCTTGTGGTGAAGGACACTCTGGGCTTGGGGGAGAAGGGGATTGGGCCAGGCACCCTTAGCTCCCTGGTCGAACGGGGGAGGAAGCTGGCGGGGTTCTTCAACCGCAGCATGAAGGGCAGCGAGCTCCTCCGGGAGAAGCAGGCTGAGCAAGGGTCCCCGGTGCACACGCTCATCCTGGACATCTCCACCAGGTGGAATTCCACCTTCCTGATGCTTGAGCGGCTTCTTGAGCAGAAAGCCGCCCTGCATCAGGTGAAACTGGAGACAGACATTGAGGCACCTCCAGGGTACAACAGGGAGAAATGGGAGATCCTCGCTCACACGGTCTTCATCCTGAGACCGTTCCTGGCCATGACGGATACTGTGAGCAGCTCCACTGCCACCCTCAGTCAGGTGACCCCGCTGGTCCATAGTTTCCAGAGGAGCCTGGACGAGATTCCCGGGGTGCGTGTGTGCGATTGTGGCCCTCCGGGCAGGAAGCTCTCCAATGAGGCGCTTGACCTGGCAAGGAAGCTGAAGGCAGGGCTGACTGCACACTTTGATTAGCCCCTGCAGTGTAAGGAATATGTCCTGGCAACCATGCTGGACCCCAGGATCAAGGGCAGCATAGCACGCGAGACAGTGGTCTATGGCGTCCGGAAAGGTATGCTGGTGGAGAAGGTCTGGCAGGCAGAGCGGGTCATGCAGCAGGACGCCCCTGGGGATGGTGGGAGTGGGAGCAGTGACCCCTTCCAGCCATCTGGGTCTATCCCTGCCCCCAGCCCTAGTGGTAGCAGCAGGATGAGCAGCAGCAGCAGGACCCCTACTAATGCCAGCAGCTCCTCCTGTGTGCAGTCCACTCTGGGGAGCATGGGGCCCAGAACAAAAGGGCAATCAGCATGGCTGAGGGCAGTGGGGCAGGTGGTGTCCACCCAGAGCTACCAGAGGGAGTATGATGGCGTCTCAGCAGCAATGGAGACCTACTTGGAGGCGGAGCCATGCATTGATCCCAGCAGCAATCCCTTGGCCTACTGGGCCGGCAAGCCAACGTGTGGCCGGCCCAGTCGAAAGTGGCCAAGGGTATCCTGTCCTGCCCATCAACCAGTGTCCCCAGCGAGAGGGTGTTCTCCATGGCAGGGGACATTTGCTCCCCGTACAGCCTGGGACTGGGGGTCAAGTTGGTGGAGCAGTTGCTCTTCTTGAAGGTGAACCTTCTGCTGCTGGGATTCCCCGAGCTGCCCCTGGACAAGGAGTGATGGTGCAGTGGCACACGCCATCCCATGCCAGGGGCAGTCTTGGGATGGGGCTCCTCCTCCTCAATCTGGTCTAGGGCTCCTGTGCTGCTGAGGTGCTGTCCCTCCCTCCCAATGCCTGGCACCCACCCTGCCTCTCTCTCTCTCTCTCTCTCGCATACTAGATGGCCTCGGCCGCCTTATCTGACTGACCTCATGACGCAGGGTGGCACTAGGAAACAAACTGTAAGCCTGCCAGCCGGCCGATGGCTAGCTACACAACTTTGGCCCTGACACTGACTGGCTCTCGCTCTCTCACGCTGCACAGTCTTTGCTAGCCTATCTGAGTGCCCTGCTGCCAATGTCCCAGCCTGCCTGCCCTACTGCCTCTCATGCCACGCTGCCTGTCTGCCCGCCCAGCTTGCCGCCAATCTCAAAGTATGCCTCAGTCCGCCTTCCTGCCTCCCATGCCAAGGTGCCTGTTTGCCCACCCAGGTTGCCTAGCTCAAAGCCTGCCCAAGCCCGCCTTCCCTACTGCCTCTCATACCACACTACCTGTCCGCCCGCCCAGGTTGCAAAGCTTGAACCCTGCCTCAGTCTGCCTGCCTTTTGCTCATGCCACGCTGCCTGCCAGCCAGTCCGCCTGCCCAGGTGGTCTAGATCACAGCCTGCCTCAGTCTGCCTGCCTCTCATGCAACGATGCCCAGCCGTCCACCCAGGTGGCCTAGATCAAATCCTGCCTCAGTCTGCCTGCCTCTCATGACACAGTGCCTGTCTGCCTACGCTGGCAACCCTAGGTGATGTGCACCACTGGTCTG
>QEPC01006508.1:403598-417826 GCA_003113815.1 Sphenodon punctatus | reverse complement strand
TATGGGAGCTATTCCCTGGCAAACCCAACCATCCTGGCTCCATGGGTGCTGTGTACAGGCAAATCCTGCTGCTGCTGTCTCTGCTGTTCCATGGGTTCTGTGTCCGGTCAACCCAATGTCTGCTGCTGCTACTGCCAATGCTGCTTCTGCTGTCACTGCCACGGGTCCTGTGCCCGGGCAATCCAATGTCTACACCAGCTGCCAATAGGAAATCCAATGTCTGCTGTCAATGATGCCTCTGCTGTCTGTGCCATGGGTTCTGCGCCCCGGCAATCCAATGTCTGCTGCTGCCGCCATTTCCGCCCATGCTGTCTGTGCCATGGGTTCTGGGGCCCGTCATTCCACTCACAGAGAGCCATCATTCAACTGCATCAAGAAACAGCCACTCCAGCCCCAGGACCCACCGTCAGGGGTCTGGGGCCAAGTTACAGGCAGGTAGGGCTGTGGCCAATACCGAGCTGCCACTCTAGCCCCAGGACCCAGCATCATGAGTCCGGGGCCATCATTCCTCACACAGAGTGCCAATTTTCCAAAGCATCCAGAAACAGCCACTCCAGCCCCAGGACCCGCCGCCAGGGTTCTGGGGCCAATTTACAGGCAGGGAGGGCTGTGGCCAATACCTAGAAGCTGCCACCTTAGCCCCAGGACCCACCATCATGGGTCTGGGGCCATCATTCCTCGCACAGAGGCGTGTCATTCCACTGCATCAAGAAACAACCACTCCAGCCCCAGGACCCACGTCAGGGTTCTGGGGCCAAGTTACAGGCAGGGAGGGCTGTGGTCAATATGTATCTAGAAGCTGCCACTCTAGCCCCAGGACCCACCGTTATGGGTCTGGGGCCATCATTCCTCGCACAGAGAGCCTTTTTCCGAATGCCCGAACCAAACCCGACGAACAAACCGAACCAAATGGCCGAACCGAACATGAACCACAATCTGTTCGCCCATCCCTAGTGAGCCTGACTCAGAGGCTGAGTAGCTGCTCCCTGCAGCTCCCTGGAATGGGTCAGCCCAAGGGGATTGCTTGAACTGAATTTACAGGGGACACAGGGAGCTGTTTGACTCTATAACCCAGAGAGTGAGACATTGGATAAGTCACTGAGAGTGGAACCTTCTAGGACAGCTCAATTGGGCTAAACCTTACTGAGAGACTCAGAAAGAACTTGTGAGCTAATACCCCAGAGAGACTGGGCCCTAATCCTGCAAGGACTCAAATCCTGAGGCAGCCTGCTCTGCTACACAATGTATTCAATAATATTCTACATGCAGCATTTCTGTTTAGTAATGTTTTTTATTTTATTTATTTTGTCAATTTATATCCCGCCCCTCCTGAGAACAGCTCGGGGCGGCTGTTCTAGTTTGTGGCTTATGTTATCTTTAGCAAGAACACTAGTTATATTGGGTGAAAACAGATATGCACCTTAACATCATTTTAACACAGCTTTAACATTTCTTATTCATGTTGCAGGGTTGCATAGGGTACCAATACAGCCCTGCAACATGCATAATTATTGTTAGACAGCGTTAAAGCGGAGTTATGTGCATGTCTGTTGTCACCCATTGTTACACCCCAATCCTTTAATCACATACACTAGTGGGGTCCCTGTCCAACATGAAATCATAATGAGGTGCCATAGGTCACTGTGGAAATGGATCTGGTTGCAGGGTAGGGTCTTTAGTAGATTTTGCTGTTCTCATATTCATGAAATTTATTTTTGGAATAAAATAAAGAAAAACGGTGTATTTTGCACAGCTTTAAGTTCTGTCTATGGTGTGTGTATGTGTGTGTGTTTTTCCTCTGTTCAGGAGAGGTTTCATTCAATAGGTATTCATTTTGTCCTCACTAATATACTTACCTCTAGTAATAAATCAATAATTGTTGAAGAAATAAAACCTAGCTTTTCTAGAAAGGGGCAAAGCTCTGACTACCATCCTGAAAAGGAAAAGGGACTGGTTCCATACTTACTGTGTGCTAAGACTCGATGCTTTGTGATTTTCTACTGCATGCACTTAAATATTTTAGTGGGTTCATTGTATAACCTGGAATCACCTTTCAAGTTTATTGTGAATCATTTACCTTCTCCTAGTGTCCTTTGCAGCAAGTCATGTTTTGCTTGAAGCTTTGTGATGAGATTGCTCCCTTCTAGGTATTCTCTGAATTTCTGCAGAGATGAAGATCAATGTTTCATTATATCTGTGACTTAAACTCAAGCAACTTTGCAAAATCTTTTTTTAAAAAGCTGACTACAAGTGTTTGGATCATATGGTTGAAGAAGCAACCAACATACCATGAAATAGAACTGCTCGGTCTCCTGCTGGTTAGCTCTTCTTTTAGCAATGCTGGGCTTACTCAAGTAAGTCTCTGAGACTGTTGACTTCACAGACTCAGTAGAACGACTATGCTGGAAACATTCTGAGACATCATAGTCCTCAATGGTGACCATATCTTGAATTGTCTGTAAAGTAGCTTCGGTGGTTTTCTTAACCTGGGGTTAACAAGTTTTATCAGGCAGAAAGGAAGATAAATTCTAGCAGCAGTTTAAAAAGAAAGTCATTCTTGAAATACTGATATATGGCCTGTGACTGAATTGTAATGTATCATTATAGTGAACAGAATGTTCAGTTCGCCTGGAGAAATGATACATGACATTTCACTGTGTCCCAGGATTAGCTCTATGCTATAGTTAAGTAACAACAAGCAAATACACCTTGCCCCCACCTCCTGAGGTCCTTGCTCAGAGTAGTCTCTCCGACTGTCACAACCTCAAAAATTTCAGCTCCAAGCTGAACACAAACACACACACACTCTCCAACAAAATTAGGGAAGTTTTTAAGTAACATTTCCCGCCCCCCTTTTGAACTCCATTTTGAGACACAATTATGAAACTCCCTCCCCTTGGAGGTTTGTCTAAGCCCAAGCCTGTTCATCTTCAGGAAATGATGTAAGGCCTTTTTATTTGGCCAGGTGTTTGACAGGGAGTGATAGGGTTGGGTGGGAAGAGGGTTAAAGGGATTATTTTTATTGTATGTCTTTTATTATTGTTTTTATTGATTGTAAGATGACCTGACTCTTTATGAGAAGGGCAGCAAATACATTTAAATTAATACGTAAAATATGATTTTGTGACCTCTACCAGCAACAAAGACATGCAAAGTATATCGACTATCAATTGAGATCATGATCCTATCCGCAGACGTTGCGACTCTACCTGATGTTAAGATCCCTAATTTGGAAACCTCTGTCTTTAAGGTAAAGGTAAATAGAAATAGCACAGATTTGAACTGTCAGCTTCTCAGAATGTAACACAGGGGTGGGGAACCTCAGGTCCAGGGGTCAAATGCAGCCCATGGCTAGTTTTTATGTGGTCCTTTCTAGTTCTTGGTTCTGGCTCCTGGATCCATCTCCTACCCCCAAGCACTGAAAAACTGAGCTTAGGGTAAAGCAGCAGAGATGATGACATGCACACAAGGATATGGGACAGATCAATGGGACAGATACGTCCTCTGGACCCTCGTGCTCCTGAGGACCTCCTGTCTTCAACTTTTATGTGACCCTTACAGCTTGTACTAATTTTCAAAGAGACCCTCTGGGAGGGAAAAGGTTCACCAATCCTGATAAAACATGATTCAACGGAAGTATATCTGATGGCTTTTGTGTGGTTCCAAGAGAAATTCTGATTTAGGAGTGACTTTATGCAGGAAAGAAGCTGAATGTCTTGTAAAAGTGATGTTTACAAACCATGAACAGGAGAGCGATAGGAATGAAGAGGAGCTGGAAGAAGGTGCAGTCTATATGGCCCATCTTGCATCTTCTATTGACTTCACGATATCAAATGTATGTGGGAGATCACATCCCCACAAGGAAAAACAGAAATGAAAAGATCTACAAGTTTGCTATTGTCACCAGGTTTTAGTGGAGGCTTAGGTCAGCAAAGCTTGGCGACCCTTTCCCCATAAAGCCAAGTCTCTGTGAACCTCCTTTGTAAAGAGGCATTTCTCCTTGTGAAAAAACCCTCCTCCAGCCCACAAGTCACCTATTTCTCTCTAGGCTCTTGTACATATCTGGTGGCCTGGCCACACAATCAGAGCATACCTGAGTTTCTTCCATTTTAGGATGATGAATCTTCCCTGTATCTCATAAACCATGAGTATGAACTCTCTTCTGAATGTAGTTATATTACTATTTACTTGATATGAACAAAATCAAAGTATTATGATTCTGTTTCAGGTGTTCAGGGTAAATCTACAGTAAGAAAATGCCATGCCTTTTACATTTAGTAGCAAATTCTCATTCCCCTTTCATGCTCACTTTAAGGTCCCTATGTACAGCTAAAGCAGTATACACAGGGTCTTCAGTTTAAATGGAAGTTCCTTTACAGGAAATGGGGGTTTTTTGTTTGTTTTTTTACAGGCAAGGCCCCCCGCACCCCAAGACAGGAAAAACATTGATTGTCACTGTGTTTAAAGAGCACTAGCCTTTGAACCCGTAAGGCAGACCCTTTCAGAAATACTGATCTTGGGATTAACCATTTATTTTAGGTTAAATCCATGGTTTAGGACATGGAGATGAATTTTTCAAAAGTGGATAAAAAAAGTACAATGGTGAAACAAACTATACAACTTTGACACCAGAAAAGTTATAATAGTTTTTGTTTTCATATAGCCAAATATACAAACAGGGTAAGAAAAGGAAAACTGGGGGTGGGCATGAGAATCAGGAACTTAACTCCCAGAAATTAAGGAAAAAAATAATAAAATCATAATAAATTTCAGAGACCTTTCTTGGGTTTTGCATAAAGAGGGAGAGGGGACAGAAGAAAGGGGTGAGAATGGGTGACAAGATATACCTTAAAGTGAGCATGAAACAGAACAGTGTAATGGTTGTGCAGTGGGGAGTGTTTAGGATCAGGCCCACTGTCACTATTTGAAAGGCTATTAGCTGGGATTTTCAAAGGAGCCTAAGGGCACTCAGTGCCCACAGAAAATCAAGAGGACTTCTGCTCCTAACTCATGTTGGTGCAAACTAAAAAACCTGAACATGAACAACTACAGGAGAAGTCCTATTGTTAGAGAGAGATAATTAGAGGCAACATACAAAATCAGGTGACAATCACAACAGCATAAGTGGATTTCAGAATCTCTGTTACTATGTTTCCTAGTTGTTGATTATCTTAATCTCAGCTGCCTTCTCTAAATTGGTCATGACATTTGTTTTGTAACAACGAAAGTGATTGCTCTTCCAGCTCAACACATTTGCAGTGGAAAAGCCAAAATGGATGGAATATCAATAAACTTAGAAACAGGACGTTTCTGTGTAACTGGTTCATGCAGGCACCTGCAAAGCTCCTTGCAGTGTCTTGCCAATGACTAACTGTGAGGTACTAAATGGGGGAAATTACTGCTCTAGTTGCAACAAAGATTTGATGTATGCATGCACTGCCAAGGACTGAAACATGCTTTTAATTTAGCTGCTTTAGTTTCAGTAAAGGTGGACAGATCACTGTGTTTTTCTTACCAAAGAAACACCAATGACATAAAATTCCTACCAGATAACTGAATGATCTGACTGCTACGTTTGGTCTAAAAACAAATGCTTTGACTAGAATATAGATATTTACTTTCACAAAAAATAGCTTGTACATGGATCACTATAGGTCTGTAAAAGCATTAGAAATACAGCATATCAGTTTCCCCCTTAAGTATACATATGTTCCAGGGTTGTAGAAAGGTTGTGCAGGGCCTGGGTTCAGATCCCAATTATGGGCCTCCTATGGAATGGGGTCTCCAGGGTGGTACTTGCTTTGTTGGGGCAAGAGCCTCCTCTTCAGACTGCTGCTGCTCAGCTGGGAGCTTTTCTGCAAGCTGCCACTCCAGGAGGCCCACTAGGAGTCACTGCCATTGTTGCCCCTGAGGGAGCAGTCAGGACCCCCACAGCAGGCCATCACCATGAGCCTCAGGAGCAAATGGAATAATTAAACTCTTTAAGCCTTGTTCTCACAAATAAAGAGGTATTTTGCCCATATTGGGCAAAGTGCTTTGTTAGCTTGTTGTTGCTTCCCTGCACCTGCACCACGCTAATCCTGTGACCCACACAGTTGCAAAGTAATTTTGCAGCTGCTTCTCAGCAAGTAACTGGTGCAGGTATTTGCTGCAGAATAACTGAAATTGCAAGAGCTAAGTGCCCCTTGACATGATCCGACTTTCATCAGCAGGAACAAATTTTATCAGTAGGGACATGCCCTATGCAAGTCCTCTGGTTAGTGAGTATGCACAGGTACATACTAGGGTAGAGTTTGTATTTGCATGTATATTTTTTAACCTTTGAAATCTTGGAACATATCACATGGTGAATACAAATATTGTAAAAGATTTAAGCCACTTCATCATCAATCATCATCATCCTCTGCGTCGTCTTCTTAAGCATTTATACAGTACCAGCAATATACCCCACCAGGCTATTCCCTTGTCCCAAAATGCTGTTTATATCTCACTACAAGCAGAGACAAATCTCACCTCTTCATTCTCAATTTTGAGAGTGGCCAGTCGTGACTGTAGCTGCTGATACCTTAGCATAAGCTCCCCTTGTATTGGCTGCTGGGCCGTGACCTGACAAACCTAACCAAGAATCAAATACAGCTATCAGACTTAAACAAGAAAATATGATTCACCAACACAACCTTCTATCACTCTACCTGAATGCCAATAAATCACTACTGAAGCTGCTAGAAATTTAATGGAACATGAAAATATTAATTTAAGAATGTGTATCATAACACAGGTCATTATATAAAATGTGGAGCATTACACAAAATATATCAGCAGCCTTGATGCTCTTCTGGTGTCAGAAAGCTGATGCAAACCTGGTCCAACAAATCCTCTCAGGAGTTATCTCACAAAAGGGAACTCCATGGATGCCACAGGATTTCACATTTCCAGGCCCTGAGCGTAGCATATTCAGGAATTCCCCGTGATCTAGGCAACATATGGTTCTCAGAATTACCATATGGAAGCATGTGGTCACATCACCACACTAGACACAATACACAAGCAGCAGATTGTTTTCTCTGCACTGGTTGGTTGTTTTTTAAATAAATAAATAAGGTGCAACAGTGTCTCCTACCAGGCTCTATGACAATTTACAGCTCTCTTGAGCTTTAACTGCGGTTCCCTTTAAAAGCCCTGACTATATTTCAACCTTGCAGATAAGCGCCAGACACTGCTAACGCCAGCTTCTGGCAACCTGGCCAGCTAGCTTCTACATATCCTGACCTGTGCAAGACAGCATCTGTGCTTACTGAAGCGAGCTCCTCCTTTCAGTTCCTAACCTCTGGTTCATGCCATGCCAGGTACTCCCAGTGAGAGTCTGATTTCCTAACCCAAGTCTCTCCTGGCCAGAGCAGGGCTATCTGGATTCCCTGAGTCAGTCCTTCTCTAACATTTTTTATAACTGTCAGCCCAGATAGCCAGTAGCATCCCATCAATTGC
Organism: Sphenodon punctatus; assembly: GCA_003113815.1. NCBI lineage: Eukaryota > Metazoa > Chordata > Lepidosauria > Sphenodontia > Sphenodontidae > Sphenodon > Sphenodon punctatus. The sequence goes on along the minus strand of QEPC01006508.1, from coordinate 410,341 downwards.
TCCAAGGCAGAGGTAGTTAGCTACAAATAGAGTGACTGGGCTTCTGACCCTTGAAGGGACAGCAACCTGCCCCAAACCCCTTGAGACTATTGATAGAACCTGAGGCTACGCTAAGTTGAAGCGAGGAGTAAAGGGGCCATAAAAGTGAAGGTTTCCCCTCAATCCTGTGTCAAGCACATCTTGGCTGGATCAGAGAATATGGACCAATGGCATTGTGGTGTAATTCAATACACAGCAATGAAAGATTGTTTTGGCATGAGAATTGTTTTGAGCAGCTGGTAAATTATAAAGTTCTACACAAAATATGGTCTGAATAGCATGTTTAGTATGTTTTGTTTGCTGATTCATTTGTGTGTCTGTGAATAATTCTTGCTCTTATTTCACCATAGCTAAATGCTTTGTAGTAATGGATAAAAGCTAGCTGCTTAGCAGAAAAGAGATCAGGATTCACAGCACAGGGAGATCTTCCTCTGTGCAGAAATAAACATTTATCTGGATTTATCACATTATTCTATAAATTTATCATATTACTCTATAAAGCCACCAACTACTGACTTCATCACCCATATGGGACTGGAACTCAAATTTCATTGGAGGGCAGAAAGCCGTGGGGTACATCTCCATGAATCTCTGTTTATCAATTCTTGGCTCCAAATTGTCAACAGCATTCTCTATGATGTCCAGGCACTCATGTCTGGAGGTTTCAAGGTTATACTCTGCAGAGAGATATGTTCTTAGGGCTCTGTTCAGGCTTGCATGATATCCAAGATCGCAACACTAATAAGACAGAAGAGGAGGAAGAAGATGTATTAAAAAAGCAAAAACAAAACACCAACAGCCATGACATAAAAAGCTGTGTGTAACAACAATTAGTTTTCACAGTATGGTAGGATAGTTCTTTTCATCTTTCCAGCGCTTAACATTAGTTGTTCTTTATGGTATTAATGTTCGGATATTCAGTAACATTTATCCCTATTCTGGAAATGCAGAAATGGAAGTGATTAAGAGTAATTTTTTTAAAAAAGAAGAGTCATTTTTGTGTTTGCACAATTAAAGAAAAAGCATAAATGAACAAAAGCTTGAACACCCAAATACATATTTCAGTATCACTTTTGTGTTTGAGTAGATATTTTCTTTAGCCTGGCTCAAAATGATTAGCCTATGACAACAGAGTAACTCAAATGACATTGAGAATTCTTGTAATTCTTGTTTGTCAGTTCCGCACTAACATCAAATGAAACATGAAATTTTTTAATGAAACACGAAACATGTTTAATTTCATTAAATCATGGCCCCGTAAATTTGTTTCTATATCCAAACAAAATCCTTCACTTAAAAGAAAAAAAAAGGGGGTGGGGGAGAAAAGAAAAATGTATGGTTTTTTTCTGGTACCTCCTCTGTGCCGCTCCCCCTCTCTGTGGGAGTTTCCCAAGGCTATGTCCTCGACCTTCTTCTCTTCTCCCTTTACACTTTTTCTCTAGGCAAACTCACTGAATCTCACAGCTTCCAGTATCACCTGTATGCCGACGACACTCAACTTTCTTGGCCCCCGTGCACTCCTCCTCCATCCAGTCTTGAATTCGTGACCACCCACCCCCCGGGGCCTGGACTCTTTGCCACCCCAAGCTCCAACAACCAGCAGGCCAGGGGCTGGTGAGGTTGCACCTCATCTGCATACTCTCCCAGATGCATTGGCTGTCATCACCTGAGGGCGCCGTGACCCTCCCGGGGCTTAAGACTCTTTGCCACCCTGAGCTCCAATGACAAGAAGGCGCACCATAAAATCACTCTACTCTTCAACAGGATATTCCAGCAACTTTAGGTAATTCCCCTTGCTTCAGTCTACTTCTGCTGCTAATTTACCTCTACCCAGCTCTACAGGAGCTCTTTCATCCAGTTTTCCTCTGCTATCATGGTTATTCTGTGTTTTCCCTTTCAGCCCATCAGTTCCTGCCTTCTTCATATTCTTCTCTGCCCCCTCCTTCCACCTCCTCAACTCCTCCTCATGCAACTTCTTTCTTACCCCCTCAAATCCCCACAGTCCTGCTCCAAGCCATCTTCTCTCCAGGCAGCCCTTTCACCCCACCTCTCATCCTCATTCGTACCCTGTCCCTCGCTCCCATCATTGCCTCCCCTCTCCTAACCTCACTCCCATACCCTGTCTACCCCATAACCAGCTCCCATTTTCCTGTTCTCTTTGGAACTCCCTCAAAAAATCAGCTTTTATTTGTGATCTCTTTTTCTCTCGCTCCCTCCAGCTTCTTCCCCTTACTGAGACATGGATTCCGCAATGTGGCAGTGTGACTCCCGCTGCCTTCTCCTTTGGAGGCCTGTCCTTCACCCACTCACCCCGCCCAGAAGGTCGTGGTGGTGTTGTGGGCTTCCTACTCTCCAAATCCCGACAGTTCCAGACTCTCTCTCCTCCTCCCTCTCTCTCCTTCTCTACCTTCGAGGCTCCCTTTTAATGTCTCTACTCTCCACTCCATCTCTGGGTTGCTGTTACCTGCTGCCCCCCTGGTCTGCTCTCTTCCTTTCTGTCCAATTTCAACTCCTGGCTCATTTTCCCCCTCTCTGACAACATTCCCACCCTCCCAACCTACCACCTCCTGCTTCCTCTCTTACCTCTTCCTTCGACCTCCAATCTCTGGACCCACTGCCCTACACACCATAATGGCCACTCTCCTTCACCTTGTCTTCTCTAAAAACTGCTGTGTCTCCTACCTCTCTTTTGATACCCTCCCCATCTCTGACCACCATTTTGCCACATTCCATATCTCCCACTCCCCTCCTGCGACTTTCAATCTATTAATTCCTTGAACTTTGCTTCCTCTCTTTCCCCCCCTTCTCTCATCAGTCTCTTCTGCTTCCTCGCCTGACTGCTGTCTCTGCCTTCAATGCTTCTTTGTCCCCTACCCTAGACTCCCGCGCTCCCCTCTCCTCCTGCTCCTTCAGCCCCCGACCCTGGCTCACACCCTCCATCCACCACCTCAACTCCTGCACTCGTGCTGCTGAGCGTCTCTGGTAGAAATCTCACAGTCATGCTGACTTTTTTCACTTTAAGTTCTCCCTCTCTTTCCTCAGCTCTGCCATCTCCATAGCTAAACAGCACTACTTTGCCACCTGCATTGAATCCTGTTCTCGTGACCCCCGCCAATTCCCTTCTCAAGTCCCCCTGCCCTCCACCCCCTTCTTCCCTCACTGCTCAGTATCTGACCTCATTTTTCACGAAGATAGATAAAGTTCTTCTCAATGTATTCATTAATGATCTGGAAAAGGGTGTTAAGGGTGAGGTGATCAAATTTGCAGATGACACCAAGTTATTCAGAGTAGTCAGAACACGAGCAGACTGTGAGGAGCTGCAGCAAGATCTTACAAGACTGGGTGCCTGGGCATCTAAATGGCAGATGAGATTTAATGTGGACAAGTGCAAAGTGATGCACATTGGGAAAAATAATCCAAATTATGAGTACACAATGCTGGGTACTAAGCTAGGAGTTACCACTCAGGAAAAGGATCTGGGAGTGATTGTGGATAATACACTGAAATCCTCAGCCCAGTGTGCCGCAGCGGTCAAAAAAGCAAATAGAATGTTAGGAATTATTCGCAAGGGAATAGAGAATAAAACTGAGGATGTCATAATGCCTCTATACAAATCAATGGTGCGACCGCACCTTGAATATTGTGTGCAGTTCTGGTCGCCCCATCTCAAAAAAGACATAGCGGAACTAGAAAAGGTACAGAGAAGGGCAACAAAAATGATCCAGGGTATGGAACAGCACCCGTATGAGGAGAGGCTTGATAGGTTGGGGCTCTTCAGCTTGGAAAAGAGACGGCTGAGAGGAGATATGATAGAGGTCTATAAAATCATGAGTGGTGTGGAACTTGTAAACGGAATGGTTATTTACCCTCTCAACTACTACTAAAACTAGGGGACACTCCATGAAACTTACAGGTGGCAGAGTAAAAACAAACAAAAGAAAGTATTTTTTCACTCAGCATACAATTAGGTTGTGGAATTTACTGCCAGAGTACTCAAGGCCAGCAGTATAGCTGAGTTTAAAAGAGGTTTGGACATGTTTCTGGAAGACAGGTCCATTAGCAGCTATTAGTCAGAAAAGATTGGGGAACAAAATCCTTTGCTGTCGGGAGCCTGGGGAATGACCCACAGGGAATGGATAGCATGGTGACCTGTTGGGTGCTTCTCCCAGGCCCCCGTGATTGGCCACTGTCCGAGACAGGATGCTGGGCTCGATGGATTGTTGATCTGACCCAGTATGGCACTTCTTATGTTCTTAAGTTCTAACTGCACCCTGATACTGTTTCCCACTCCTCTCCATCCCCCCTTTGCTCCCCCCCCTCCTGTCCTCCTTTCCCCTAGCCTCCCTTAAGGAAATCACCTCCCTGCTCTCCACTTCCAACCCTTCCACTTGCCCCCTTGATCCTATCCCTTCTCACCTCCTGAACTCTATCGCACCGTCTCCCCATCCCTTCTGCACATAGTCAATCTCTTCCTCTCTACTGGCTCCTTTCCCTCTGTCTTCAAACATGCCACTGTTTCTCCTATCCTCAAAATCCTACCCTTGATCCTTCCGATCCCTCTAATAACCATCCCATCTCTCTCCTCCCTTTTGTCTCTAAGCTCCTGGAATGTGCGGTGTATACCCGCTGCCTTGACTTTCTCTCTGCCAACTCCTCCCTTGACCCTCTACAATCTGGCTTCCGCCCCCTCCACTCTTGCTAAAATAATGACCTTCTCTTACCAAAGTCCAATCACCGTTACTCCATCCATGTCCTCCTTGATCTCTCTGCTGCTTTTAACACTGTTGACCACTCTCTCTTACCTGACTTCCTCCACTCCCTTGGTTTCCGTGGTTCAGTCCTCAGCTGGTTCTCCTCCTACCTCACTGACCGATCCTTCAATGTTTCTCTTGCTGGTGCCTCCTCTACTTCTCTTCCCTTCTTGTTTGGAGTTTCCCAAGGCTCCATCCTTGGCCCTCTTGTCTTCTCTCTATACACTCTGTCCCTAGGCAAACTCATCGAATCTCATGGCTTCCAGTACCATCTGTATGCTGATGATACCCAACTCTATTTCTCCACCCCCTCTTTCTCTCCTTCTATCCAGTCTCGCCTCACTAACTGCCTCTCTGACATTTCTGCCTGGATTTCTCATTGTCAGCTCAAACTTAACATGGCAAAACCGAACTGCTCATCTTCTCCCCCAATCCGCCCTCTCTCTCTTCCTTCTCTGTCTTCGTTGATGGGGTCAAAATCCAGCCCATCCCTCAGGCACGTAGCCTAGGGTTAATCTTGGACTCCTCCCTCTCCTTTAAGCCTCAGATCGATTCTGTTACCAAATCCTGTCGCTTCTCTCTGCACAACATTGCTAAGATCCGTCCTTGCCTCACTGTTTCCTCTGCTAAAACCCTTGTCCATGCCCTGGTCATCTCTCATCTTGACTATTGCAACCTCCTTCTCACTGGCCTTTCTCGCTCTCCCCTTGCTCTTCTCATTTCTTTGCATAATTCTGCTGCCAAGGTCATCCACCTTGCCCGCCACTTTGACCACATACGGCCCCTCCTCACCTCTCTCCACTGGCTCCCTCGTCCTGAACGCATTTTGCACAAACCTCTGGTTTTTACCTACAAGGTTCTTCATGGCCTTGCTCCCCCCCGCATCTCTCACCACTCATTTCCCACTACACTCCTGTCCGGGAGCTCTGCTCTTACTCTACCACCACCCTTGCCTGCTCACAGCTCCTTTGCTCCTCAAAGCATCTCTACCCCTTTCCCCTGGCAGCTCCCCATGCCTGGAACTCCCTCCCTGAACACATTCGCTCGGCTTCCTCCCTCCAAATCCCTCCTCAAAACCCACCTCTTCCATCAAGCTTTCCATTATTATTATTATTATTATTTATATAGCGCCAGTCATGTGACCTGGTGCTGTACAGAACATAGAAATAGACGCGGTCCCTGCCTGTGGCTTACAATCTAAAAGGCAAGGAAGGGGAGACAGGGAGAGGGGACAGTGGGAGAGACAGGGGAGAAGACAGACAAACATTCAAGCAGGTGCGAAGACTCAGGTGCATGTGCTTGGCTTGGTTACAGTCAGGTTGCAGCAGTCTGCAGAGGCGGGCAGACAGTAGGTATATGGGAACGTCTAGCAGGGATTGGGAAAGGCAGCAAGGAACAGGTGGGTCTTGAGGAGGGATTTGAAGGAGCGGAGGGAGGGGGCAAGGCAGATGTGGGCAGGGAGGGCATTCCAGGCATGGGGGCCGGCAAGGGAGAAGGGTCGAAGGCGGTTAGGTGAGCAGGAGAAACGAGGAAGAGCGAGGAAGGGGACAGAGGAAGATCGGAGAGCGCAGCAGGAGTGCGTAGGGAGATTAGGTCCGAGAGGTAAGGGGGAGCTTGGTCATGTAGCGATTTGAACGTGAAAACCAGGAGTTTAAACAGGATACATTCAGGAAGGGGGAGCCAGTGAAGAGAGAAGAGGAGAGGCTGCACATGGTCGAAGCGACGGGCAGAGTGAATGACTTTGGCAGTGGAGTTTTGGACTGCGATAAGGGGGGGGACAGGTGAGAGCGAGGGAGGCCAGCAAGGAGAAGGTTGCAGTAATCGAGGCGAGAGATAACCATGGCATGAACAAGGGTTTTAGCAGAGGAAACAGTGAGGCAAGGACGGATCTTAGCAATGTTGTGCAGAGAGAAGCGACAGGATTTGGCAACAGAATCGATCTGAGGTTTAAAG
>QEPC01006508.1:387984-402673 GCA_003113815.1 Sphenodon punctatus | reverse complement strand
GCATGCTTGAAAGCAGAGGGGAAGGAGCCTGTGGAAAGGGAGAGATTGATGACATGTAGAAGTGGGGGGGCGACAGTGGGAGCAATAGAGGTCAGGAGGCGGGAGGGGATCGGGTCAAGGGGGCAGGTGGAGGGATTGGATGAGGAGAGCAGGAGCGGAGATTTCCTTGAGAGAGGCAGGAGGGAAGGATGTGAGGGGGGAGGGGGTGGTACGGGAGCAGGAGGAGGAGGTGGGTGGGAGGCAATATCTCGACGGATCTTGTCAATCTTTGAGGTGAAGAAGGATGCAAGATCCTGAGCAGCAAGGGAAGAGGGCGTGGGAGGGCAGGGGGGTTTAAGAAGGGAGTTGAAAGGAGAGAAGAGGCAGCGAGGGTCGCGAGAGAAAGATTTGATCCTAGAGGCATAATAGTGTTGTCTGGCTAGGAAGATAGTTGAGGAGAGGGAGGAGAGGCTCCTCGTTCCCCTCGCTGACTTATCCTGAATCATTGTATCTTGTGTAACATTAAATGAGTAACTGCACCTTTGTAACTAAGCCAATCGCGTGCACCTGAGACCTCACGAGTTCATGTATATATCCTTGTCTGTTCCTCTGTTTCCCCCCACCCTTTGTCTCCCCGCCCCTTGTCTCTCAGACTGTAAGCCTGCTGGGGCAGGGACGGTGTCTCTTTCTTACAATTGTAAAGTGCCAGGTACATTGCTAGTGCTATATAAATGCTTAATAATAACAGTAATAATACTATTGCAGTGTCTGCCAATTCTGCTTGGATATCCCATCACCAACTCAAGCTTAATATGATGAAGACTGAACTCATCTTTCCCCCAAAACATTCCTTTGGGGACTATGTTACCAACTAAGCTCCCAGTGATGAAATCTGGCCATGGCCCGCATACCACCCTAAGTGAGCATTTAGCTACATAGTATTCTGGTGCCTGTGGGAGTTTGAGAACTGTAGCATGTGATGGTACAGAAAATTCTTAGCCTGGCTTTATCCTTCCAGACCATTCCCTAACAGGTAATTAAAACATTAGCAGACTGTGAAGAATTGCAGGAGGATCTTGTGAGACTGGGTGCCTGGGCATCTAAATGGCAGATGAAATTTAATGTGGACAAGTGCAAAGCGATGCACATAGGGAAAAATGTGCACAAATGCAAAGATGATTTATTGTAGACAAGTACAAAGATATAATCCAAACTATATGTATACAATGCTGGGTTCTAAATTAGGAGTTACCACTCAGGAAAAGGACCCAGGAATCATTGTGGACAATACACTGAAATCCTCAGCTCAATGTGTGGTGGCAGTCAAAAAAGCAAACAGAATGTTAGGAATTATTTGTACAGGGATAGAGAATAGAATTGAAAATATCATAATGCCACCATAAATCTATGGTGCCACTGCACCTGGAGTACTGTGTGCAAGTTCTGGTTGTCCCATCTCAAACAGATCTAGAACTAGAAAAGGTAGAGAGGTACAGAGACGGGCAAGAAAAATGATAAATGGTATAGAACAGCTTCCCTATGAAGGCTAAATAGGTTAGGACTTTTCAGCTTGCAGAAGAGACAATTCTGAGGGGATAGGCTATACTTTTATAAAATTATGAAATCAGGAATGGTTATTTAACCTCTCAAATAGAACTAGAACTAGGGGACACCCCATGAAACTAACAAGTAGCAGATATAAAACAAATACAAGGAGGTATGTTTTCACTCATCACACAATTAAGTTGTGGAATTTGTTGCCAGAACATGTTGTCAAGGCCAAAAGGATAGCTGGGTTTAAAAAAGGATTGGACAAGTTTCTGGAGGCTAGGTCTTATTAGCTGGGCAGGTTTGGGGGAACGTAACTGTAACAGGGTGTGTCCTGTCACAGCGGGACCGGGAGACTAAGACCACATTCACACCTTTGGCAGGAGGTGATCCCACACAGATTTTGGCTCCAGGAGAGAACCTGGAAGCCAAAATATTCACGGGGCTTGGCTGGTGTAAAAGCCACCACCCCCAGTGCTTTGCCGGAAAACACCCGCAAAAGTACAGAGCTGGATTTCCCTGGTCCGTAGCTTTGTGGGTGTTTGACGGCAAAGCTGCGCAGGGGGGCTTTTACACCAGCCAAACCCTACGCATATTTGGCTCCAGGATTCTCTCCCGGAGCCAAAATCTGCATGGGGCTGGCCGCCACCGAAGGTACGAATGTGGTCTGAGTCCCCAGGCATACACAACAGAGACTGAAGAAAGTTGCCAGAGTCTTAAGTCCTTGAGCATGCACACGGAGGTTAAGGAAGCTGCCAGAGTAAGTCACTGAGCACGCTCAGTTGGGGACCTGAATGCTGTCTCAGGCTATGTCTCGGGCATGCTTTGTGAGGCAAACCTGAACTGAACATGCCTGTGCCTTATATTGTTTTCATCTGACCCAGGCCCAGTAATCTCGGTGCTTACCCAGTGTCTGGCAGCTGTGGGGGACTGGCTGAAGTTTAATCCTGACAAGATGGAGGTGATGCTAGTGGGGAAGGCAGTGGGTGTGGCATCTCCCATCATTGATGAGGTTTGCCCCCTGCTGGTTCCCCAGGTTCACAATTTGGGAGTGCTCCTTGACTCCCTGCTCCATCTGGATGTCTACCAAGGAGTGCGTTCTACCAATTACATCTGGTGTGGCAGCTTTGGCTGTATGTCTCAGACTCTGACCTGGCCACTATCATCCATGCCTTCATTACTTCAAGACTTGACTATTGTAACGTGCTCTACGTGGGGCTACCCATGGTGACAGTTCAGCGACTACAGATAGTGCAGAATGTGGTGGCCCATCTCCTTATGGGGATGGGTCGCCGGGAGCATATTATACTGGTGCTCTGCTCTCTGCACTGGCTGCCTATAGTCTTCTGGACCTGATTCAAAGTGATGGTGTTGACATTTAAAGCCCTACACGGCCTGGGCCCTACTTACCTGCGAGACTGTCTCACTTCCCGGGCTCTGGATCGGCCCTTGCGGTCCGCCGGGAGCACCTTTCTTGAGGTCCCTCGGGTTTCCTGGGGGGGCCACAATGGGGAGGGCATTCTCGGTGGCCACACCACGGCTGTGGAACTGCCTCCTGGCACAGGCCCGGGTGGCCCCGGACCTATCCTTCTTTAGACAATTTTGTAAGACCTGTATTGTTCAGTCAAACCTTTGGCGAAGGGGACGGGTAGGGTGGGGGTTGGAGGTTAAGGTGGGAGGTTTTTTGTTTCTATTCTTTTGTTTAATTTTTTTTGTATTGTTCCCCTGCTGAGATTTATATTTGTATTAATTTGTTAATGGTTTTAACTGTTTTTATCTGTGTTTAAAATTGTGAGCTTCCCCAAGCTGTTTTCAGGAGGGGTGGGATATAAAATTGTAGAAATAAATAAGTAAATAAATAAAATCAATCAATAAATATAAGGACTGGGTTCATTTAGACTGTGGTGACTGCAGGAGCAGGACATGCTTCCAGGAGCTTCTGAGACACTGGAAATGAGAAGCACTTTAGCATCTACATGAACTTATGCACTACTGGTGGCAATAGGCCTGGCTAGACTGGAGACTCGAGGCCAGGATCAGAGGCCTGTGATTGCTTGAGTGGCTCAGTCAGTTTCTGCTTTTTTGGAAGCCAGCAACAGTTTAAAGCTATTCTTTCCCTATTAGAACAAGAATGAGGAAATTGAAGGAGAAGAAAAGAAAAATTTCTCTCCCCACCTTGAGCCAGCATGGTGAATCAAGCCCATTGTGTGTACTGCGTGCATTCACATTTACTTCTCAACTATAAAATCCTTTAAGAAAATGTAGTATCATGCTTCATTCCTTCTGTCTTATCTATAATATTTACCCCAGCTAAAACTTTGTGTAAAAAATTTCCCCAGAAGCAGAGTAGAAACAACTCTTTCACACCCAGTCATACATTTGGTACAAATAATCACCAGTTTTTAGTGATCAAACCTCTCTCTGAAACCTAGATCCAAAAAAGATCCTTTTCATTTACACGTCTGACATGACAAAACAGCTTTGATCAACAACAGCTTCTAGCTTTTGAGGTTACTGCAGGTAACCAACTGCTAATGGGATAATGGCCATCAAAAACAGTCAGTCAATGAGCCATTTTAAGCCTGCAAAAGTATCTCAATCTGAGTTAATATAAAAAAAGTCTTTCCGCCTCATATAACAACTGAACTTGCAATGCATTCACACAAAACACAACCTCTGACTTTTCACTCTAATCACATTCATACTTTTAAGTTTACAACCTAAAAAATTACAGCTGTTAACATGTATTGCAAATGCAGCGTTCCTCAGTTTCTCTTTCATTGGTGAGATCTTAAATTCAATCTATTGAATAAAAACAGAATAGAAATGGAGCTAAGTGGATCATACCAGTTCTTTTATTTTATGAGTATTAATTTGAGACCCCCCCCCTCAGAGAAGATTAAACTGAACTGAAAGTAAAATATGACAGTGACTCATTTTACCAGGATGGCCACATTCACATTCAGGCATTTAGAATCTGAATTTAAGATGATCAGAGTTTGCAAATCTGTACAAACATCCAAGTAATATATTATTATTTTTTTGGTAGGGAAACAAAAAACAACAGAGTTCAATTCATAGAAATTCTGAGTGATGCGGGCTGAGGTAGCAGACTTCGTGCCCAGACAACTCTGAGGATCTGATCATCATTCTCATGCTTCATTCTCAGTGCAGACAACCACAATAAAAAAACAGTAACTGTTGTTGCCCAAAGTCTTGTTACACCACCACATTTTCACACAAAGCCCTGAGCAAATAAAGAACTATGTAATATGTTGGGAGATACTTTCAGGGCATATCCCTTATTTTGGGCATATTTTTTTCATTAATCATCTTCACAGCTCCGAAAGCAGCAAAAAGAGGATCTAAATTTTCATCTGCCAGTAGGTCTGACTAGAAGAACTTACATTTAGGGATGGCTGAACTGGTCTGAAAAAGAAAAAAGTTGCCATTGTGAACCCTTCTACATTTCTAGACTCAAACCTTTAAGACCATGAAACTTTGGGGTATATTGCTGTCACTCCCTGGCTGTGGTGGAACTTGAATGGAAGTGTCAGAATTCTCACAACGAGCATGTTCCTGGAAGATTTCCATGCCAGTTGCAGACCCAAGAAAATTAGTAAGCTTGGATAATTAATCAAAGATTTCAATATTTATTCAACCTGAACTCAGCAACTCCACCTTCTGAGATCCAGCTAGTCATAATTTATAGTTGAAGCCCCTGTGATTAAAGAAACTGATAGTCTATTCACTGATAAGGAAAATAAGCCAGGCACTTAGAATGCACATGAAAGATTAATTTTGTGTTTCAAATTTAACTTTCACTTGGGACTGAACATGAACAAACCGTGTTGTTCCTAAAAGCATCAATAATATTTAGACCTGACTACAAGTGCCCATGTTAAACCATGACTAAACAACTAGATTGCTCTTATCTTGTAAAGCATAACAAAACTATCATAACACTGTAGCAGGAAACGCTGCAGCCACATGAGGTGTTACTGTGGTTTGGGCAGTCTTACCTCACATCAGGTAGCCTTGTCTACATTGTCTGCCTGGCAGTGCCAGATATTCACCTCGCAGAATGGTGGAGTGGGCAGCTGGTTACTACACCATGTGTCCTTGGAAAAAAGCCAGCGACACAGTGTGTAGCAGCCTTACCCAAAGTGCACTTCTGCTTGTAGGACCAGTCTGTGGGTGATTTCAGACGTTACAGCGGGTCCCATTCACCACGGGTCGTGGGGTGGTTCGGACCACGGCCCAGGGTGAAGGGGCATGCCAACAGACGTGCGCCGCTACTCCCCAGGCCGTGTGGACCGGCGAACCACGGCCCATGGCGAATGGGGCCTGCTGTAACGTCTGTTGTGGAACTGTGGATCGTGGAGGGGGCTGGGCTGTGTGGCGCAGCGTGCTACCGCACAGCCCCATCCCGTGTTCCACATCGGCCCTTCCCCGCCAGACGGGCAGCGAGAGCGGCCAATCCTGCCACACTTGCCACCGTGGTCGGGGGGGAATGGATTCCACCACCAGCAGGGGTACGTGAACAGACTTTACTATTCAGTCACCCCTGCCGTGGTGGCCATTCACCACACTTCTGGACCCGCTCGCGTCCTCGGGTCCAGAAGTGTGGTGAATGCAAATGCGGCCCGCGTTTGACTGTGGTTCAGGCGTGGTGAATCTTGGATTCGTCACGTCTGAAATTACCGTGTCTACCCCACCACATGATCCATAGCAGGGCTTTGAGCAGCAGGTGCTTTCTCTATTCTTGTGCAGCCACATCACAGCTAGGGGCGGGATAGTGGGCAGGCCTGGGAGGGGGTTAGGCAGGGCTGGGCAGCCGCCCATGTGGCAGGCACTTCGGCCCACCCTGGGCCGTGTGGAGGAGGGCAGACTGTCTGCCCTGCTTTCCATGCCAGTTCAAAATTTGGCGGCAGTGACTGCCCACCACAAGCTGCATAGCGATTGGGCCTGTCCTACCTCATGTGGCTGCACCCAGAGGGAAACAAGGAAAATTAATGTTAAATCAGTTACTTCCTAGTCAATATTGTTTAACTGAAATTGAAGTTCGAACCTAAAGTATCAACATTAGGCATATTTACGAAAACTTCCGATATAACAATAATGAATTGCATACAGTTTAGTCTAATTTCTAACTTTCTTTATGAAAGAAGATTAGACAAATAAAGTCACGATAATACACTTTTGCTGATAAAATTAGCTTCATTGGGGGTTTAAGCAACAAGCCATACACCAAAAAAATTTGATATCCTCTAAACTCCTATGCAGGCTTATCACGTTTACATAGAATAACTAAAAGCACTAAGTTGTATTCTGTGAAGGAATAAGTAGTAGTAACCGTTTTAGTTATTCCAGTACCAGGACAACTTGAAAATTTGAAGTTAAAGCTTTACGTTTGGATTTCTGTTTTCCCAGCATTTCCTGCTGCACCAATGTTGTTGTGTGTGGAGTCAAGGAAAGGTCTCAGACCTTCCCATAACAAACAGAAAATCTTGTAATCATAATGACTTAGAAAAATTCAAGTAACTGAACAATAATATGCACCATATAGACAGATGTTAGTAGTAACAAGAGATTAACAGGGGTGGGTGCACTGTGATACCGCTGTGGCCTACCAGCCAAAAGAACATCCCCACATATCAAATGAAGCTTGCTCTGTCTAGCTGGAAAACATTTATTGCCTCTTCTTCTACACCACACAAGTCACACACTCTCTCCTGCACTTAAAACAGTCTTAACTGAATATCAGAAGGGAAGAAGTAGAATACAGTATACTCCACAGACCAAAAATGTTTGCTTAAAAATAAAGCCAAATATTCATCGTTTTTGTCATGAAGGCTTAACAAGATTATTAACTGCATGGCAGTCAAAGATTTTAAGTAAGAAGCTCTGAGCTTTGTTAATGAAATGAATGAGTTGAAGAGTTCAGATCGAGTTCAAAGTTCAAGTGAAGCATTAAAATTTAGGATCTTCTATACGGACTCACCAAAAATCTTGTCCCAACCTATACTTCAGGGTTCAGCACTATAAAAGTCCAACCCTATTCATTCTGTTGCAGGCCCTCCAAAGGAAATTACTCTGTTTGTTCAACTGTTCACATGAACTATATTTAAGCCCATCTTTAAATGTATTCATTAAGATAGGCCAACGAGACATAGAACCTCGTCCATGTTCAATTATTTGTGCATTTTGATAATTTATTATAATCAGTATGTGAAATGGTAAGTTAAACATCTCAATATAGCTGATCCATCCTTGTCAAATATATCTACCCCCTAGCATGAGATACTAAGTATTATGTATTGATGACCGTGAGAAAGAAAAGGAGAAAGAAGTGTTACAAGATAAAGAAAAAAAACCCCGTAATAACACTGAATTTTTCCTTTCTGACCTTTCTTCTTCTCCAAATTCAAGGAAAAATCATGTTCCATTAACAGTCTTAAAGCAGGCCAATTTACCACAATATGTGATTAAGGATGCATATTTCCTACTGTGGTTGAGAAACACACACATTCTTGCCAAATCTCTTCCCATTTACAAACCACAATTTCTTTTGTTCAATAACAAGCACATTTGAAACATGTATATCTGCTTAAGAGAATGTACTGATAAGATATGAATATCTAAGGCCCTTTTTACACAGGCAGTGGTGGGTAGGGGGATGGGTGTGCTGGTGCAGTGGGTGGTTGTCCTTTCCCAAGGACACACACCCATCTCTACCCACCTCCACTCACAGAGCCTCCTCTGTTTTTTCAGATGGTTCGTGGGTGGTGATGGGTGTGTGCCAGGAGCGCGCACACTCCTCCACCCACCGCCCATGGTGTTCACAAGGGCAAACACTGGTGGAATACCCACCCTCACCCACCACTGCGCTGTTCCCACGGACGCCCCCACTGGTGGAACACACTCCCGCACACCCAGTGGGGGAGAGGGGGCGTCCATGTAAAAACGGCCTAAAAGATGCTTCATTTAAGCAATCACAGATTAGTTGGGGGAGGCCTGTGAACCAATGTCAGAATACACATTTTTATGAATCAGTCTTGCCAACACTTTTGCCTATTAAATAAAATTATTGCCTACATTAACATGACTTGGGGGGGAGGGGGGCGGATCAATTCAGCCACTGTAAATAGGTATCTTTTGTAGCAAAAACCCTCACACTATATAGTAATCAAAATATTTATTTATTTATAGAAAAATGTTCCCAGCCCTTAACATTTGGACACTGACTTACAAGTATGTACCTAATAAGCTGTTTCCTACATGTCTGCTGTTTAGCCAATCTTAATCTGTAGACAAAAAAGTGCTTCTGTCTCTGGTGCACCTTTTGGAAAGAAAACAACCTTTGGGGCTTGTTAGTTTTTACTACTGCTACTGAGAACTCTGTTGGCATCGGTGGTTTTTGTGGGGTTTTTAGTATCAATTTCAATTGTTTTTATGGATTGTAAGCTGCCCTGAGCATCAGGGAAGAATGGTATATGAATTTTAAATAAATAAAAATCTTTAAAAATTGGCAAGACTCAACAATCTGATGTCAAAAGCAAAACCACGTGCTGGAGTGAAGATCCAAAAACACAGGCTCAGAGAATAACTAACAGTTATATTAACACACTTGCAGTGAAGGTTCTGAAGTAAAGGTAGAGGAACACAGAGGAGACCATCCCTCATTGCAGCAGCCATTAGAAGCTGGGAAGTTCTATATGTTGCATCGGATGGAGGCTACAGAAACTTGGAATACTAAGTAAGGGCCTTCAAGTATTCTAGTACTTTAAATTGCAGTACAGGTATCTTTCACTCTGACTAGCAACAAGCATAGTTCTTTGGCTGGGAGGTGGAGGTGATGGACAAGTTTGTCCTGGCCTTTCATTTACCCATGCTTTGTTAACACAGGGACAGCTGTCTAATAGCGGACAGAACTTGACTTTTCACTTGGGCATTACCTATTTTAATCTTCTGATTGTTAGGAGTCCTGTAGATCTTTCAGTGTATGAGAGAGTAGGATGGAGGTGAATGGATATCAGTGGAAATCTGAAAGACAGTATAGGGAAGAACTGCTGGCTGACGTCCAGGGAGGGGCGGAGACTTACATCGTCACATGAAATCCCTGCTCATGTGTGCGGGATTTTTAGTTTTATTTTCCCATTTTCCCATTACATTCAATAACGTGATACAGGGCAGCTCTGTATCATGTTATTGAATTTAACGGGAGAATGAGAAAATAACACTAAAAACCCCACGCACATGAGTAGGGATTTCATGTGACTGTGCTAAAGTCTCATGTTAGTCCCCGTAGCTTCCAGAACGTCAGCAAGCAGTTCTCCCCCACAGGGGAGAGGACTAACGGGAGAACGGGAGTCTCCCCCAGAGGACTAACGGGAAAATAATGCTGTGATGAAGATCACAAAACCAAACCAACACACACACACACATTTTCATAAATGGCTACTCTACATTAGTATTGTATATCCATGTTTGGTGTCTAACTGATCAGTGTAATGCATAGAAAAACATGATGTAACCTAGATGACACCATGAAATGTCAATTGTGCAAGCCAAAATTAACACACTGAGATAACTTAAAGATGGGACAGGAAACCCCTTTGAACTTATGTTACTGATAAGCCAATGGCATTTCAATGGGGTATTCTCAATGGAATGCAATCAACATATGCGTCAGACAACTAGCCAAAACAATTTGCATTCAAAGCCCAGAACACTTTACCTGCATAGAGTCCATCCAAGTAAACTTCTGGTGAGACATTAGAGTTTAATCAACATTGAAAAAGCTGAGAGACTTGGGGAGAAAAAAGCTTGTTCGAGAGGGAGAGAGATTCTTTTGACCAACAGCATGTGAAGAGATTATGTGAAGCAACCTTGAAACTGTAACAAGGATTTGATGCTCGGCTCCACTAATATCAGGGCTGAGAGAAGAGATGCTTGTAAGAGACAACTGAGCTTTAAGTTTACAGATGCCATTACCTACGGTAAGCTAGAACTTATTAAGTAAAGTTAGTTTTGTGTTATCCTTTATGTTTATTTGATATAATGCACTCTTAGCACAATCTTGCATATTAATCTTATCTTATTATAATAAACTTCTTTTAACTAAAACAGTTTGATAAGTGAGTTCCTACTTTGGAGTAACACAGTTTGGGGAGATTCTGAGCCAACAAGCTCCAGCAAACCTGGTAAAACCTGTTGTGGGGAATTCTGAGGCAAAGGTGACTAAGTTAACCTTTTACGGTCTGGACAGTTCTGGATTGAGCTGGTCCAGTGGAAACGTAAGCGTGGAATTTGAGTCACAGCTAACCTAGAGTGGGGTAGAGAGGTCCCAACCCCTCGCAAATGCAAGACCCCCAATGCACATGAGAAGGGATTTCACAGGACCATGCTAACATGAGATAAACTCACGTTAGTCCCCTCCCCTCCCCTCAGCAAGCAGAGCAAATCTAAGAAAGGAGAGCGAACACAACACAAAGAAAGGAAAAGAAGAATTGCTGGAAAAAAGGAGAGCGGAATAACCGATACTGAAAAAACAACATGAAAAATGCACTATAAAAAAAGAACAGATGAATTCAATGGAAGCTAGGAATTTAAAGCTGGAAAAAAAATGTTCTGAAAAATGCATGAGAGAATAAGTAAAATTCGTTTAAAATATAGTTTATTCACAATATCATAATTACAGCATAGAAAACAACACACTATTTCAGTACTTTAAATTGCAGGGGTGTGGCAGTACAGCCAATTTTTCACCTTGTTGCTAGTATGCTAGCAGCAAGCTTAGTTCTTTGGCTGAGAGGTGCAGAAATTTTATTCCTGCCCCTGCATTAACTCATTCTTTATAACTCAGAGCCCTGTGAACTTGTTCTAAAAGTCATCATTATATCAATACGTAAGGAGATTGTGTATAAAAAATATCATTTTAAATGCGGTCTTACATGGAAATGTATTGTAAACATGGTAATTCCTGGTGTATCATCTGAACAGATTTTTGCATTAAACATATTTATTTGGTTTGCAAAGATTCCCACCACGCCCCCTTTACAACCTCATCCTGGTCCCTAAGTAGAATTGGGTTCTTCCCTTCTCCTGTAAATTCACCTGCAATATAGGTTATGTGGGTCAAATTCTGACTCCAGAGACACTTGTGACCCTAGTGTCTCGAGTAGGTTTGCAAAGGAAGAACTTTGTGGGACTTAGTAAACCATTGTGTGTGAAGAATAAAATTGGTTAAATCTGACCTTAGCTGTTTTTTTCTTTGTAACATTGAAGTTCTTCATCTTTGTTCCAGAAATCCTTTCCATCACAACATGGAAATGTCCAGCTGCCTTAGTGTTATAGGATACAATTACTGTGTTTTCTTTAGTCACACAAATTTAAAATAGATCCCCTTAAAGAAATCTGTGTACTTTCATACAGGCATATAAGTTCGCAAAATATAAAATTCAAAGAAAAAAATCCATTTGAATATCTCTTATAAACCATAGAGATCAGACTATTGTATTATTGTTGACTTATTATAGCCTCTTTGAAGATGAAAAGCAGAATGAAAGTGCCAAATATTATTCCCGAACTTAATAAATGCATAAACTTCAACTACTTACATCAATCAGATCTGAAAGGTCATGAATATAATACTTGAAAACAGAAGCATTGGTTGCTTCAAGGGTTAGTAGATACTCGTTTCGGGCTTTAATGGATTTCAGCTTGTTTTCAGAATATTTTGCTTGACGCTGAAGAAAAGATTATGTGTTAATATGCTGTTATCGCTTAACAAGAGAAAAGTAACAATTAATGCAATTTCCTAACTAAAAGACCCTTCAGTTTTCGCTATTTCCTTACCAGCAACACAAATTTTAAAAACCTGACTGTAGAATGAGTGGTTCAATACTTGATTTAAAGTATGAACATACAGTGCAATAAGAAAGCTATCTGAAGTAAAAATAATCCCTTTCTGAATTTAAGTTTATTTACAATTAAGCTTTCTGTAAATTGCTGTTACTTTATGCATCTTATTTATGCACACTATTTTTCATAATGTACCCCCTCTGTCTATGAGCTTGGTACAGTCTAGTACAAAACTAAGCTACTGCTTCAAAGGAATCTTGAAACTGAACTTCAAATGAAGCAGGATAAAAAGAAGTGTTTAAATGAAATGCTGCTTACTTTTTCCTTCATTTTTTCAATCTTCTTCACAGAACTCCGTCTCTGGTGTCTCTCCTCTAGACGAATATGAAAGACAGGGTCTCCTGACCTCCCAATTTGTTTTTCTTCTTGCTTCTCAGCCTCCTTCAGCTTGCTCTCTGCGCTGATGCTCTCTGTATGATACATATGGTACGTTTTCATGACCTGCGAGGGAGAAAGTCAAAAAAGAATTAAGACACAATGGAAATCAAAAAGCTACCCAGAGAATATCCGAGTCCCTTGTCTAAAAAGCATGCTGAATAAGTGTCTTTGGTAACAGGGTCTAAAGCTTCTAGATTTTATGTCACAGCTTATATAGCACTTTGAACACACCATTTTTGATAAGCAGAAGGATGATATAAAATTAATTCTGATTTAAACAGATGAGCTAGCGGATTTATTTTATTTTGCACTGGTTATATTGCCATATCTTTATATGTGGTTTGCTACTAATGGGGCCGATTCCAAACCCCCATGCATGCCAGTGTCCCTATTTGTGGGGGTATGCATAACTTCTGTGAATGTGCATGCTGCTCAGGGCTTAGCATTGGCCCCTAAGTCACCAATTTGATCAAATAAAAATGCCACCAAACAAAAAACTCGTTTCTCCTTTTTGAAAACTGATTATTTTGAAGAAACACCAAAAGGAGTCGTTATGATGTGGATAAACCAGGTGAGGAATTAAATCCCTACCACTAAACTACAGAACAAGTATGACTAATATGATTCAAATGGCATTACTCTGAACTTTACAAAAATTCATACTTTATTTAGAAGTAAACTACTCCTCTTTGATTATTAAAACATGCCAGTAAATAATAAAAAAATGTTCTAGCTCTCAAGGAGAGAGAAATTAAGTCAAAGAGAGACATGAAGTCAAGTAGTAGTCTGATCATGTTGAAATTAGTCATTCTCTTGAGCCTTTCAAGCCGTGGAAAAGAGAATTTGCTTGACGGTGCAGCAGGACACTATATCTAGGGTGTAAGGCTGCCCAGCTATCTAGGCAGGAGATGATCAGATGAAGTTGAGGTAAAAGAGCAGTCACAAACAAAAAGAGAACCTTCTAGCCCCTATAATTCCCAGTGCTAAAAGGTTCTGGTCATTCAGGAGCTCATCTCAAAGTTGGTGGAGAGCTCCTCCACCCATAAAGAGCAAGTGTTAAGAGCGTGACCCATAGAATCTGTACTTGAGAGTAAACCATCAAAGTTGGGAATCTCCCTTTGCCTTTTAAATTCTATACAAAGAGGGGGAAATCTTCCCTTTTTGCTTTTACATAAATTGTGATCCAGACATGTCTTCTTCGAGCCCAGGCCATTAAATGTATTTACATTTCATCCTTTGGAGGAGTCAGCCAACAAGAAAAAAAAAAGTCTGTTTCAGCATCATTAAGGAATTCTGGGATAAACTCAAGAGAACAGCTTTGTTGGATAGCTGCCTTTAACAATCCCTTTCAAAGACACTCTGGCAAAGCATTTGGCAGGCAGGGATAGGGGTTGGGAAGGGAAGGTTTGGGAGGGATGGTGGAGTTTCTTAAGGGATTTTTAATGTTTTATTGTGTTTTTAATGCTGTAAGCTGCCCTGAGCTTTAGGGGAAGCATGGGGTAGAAATTACAATAAATAAATAAATAAATAAATAGAAGCAGTTTCTGCTAACAGTCAGCAGGCTGATACAAAGAAACTGTATAGTTTGTTTATAGGGCAGTTAGATTTAATTTTGTGTAATCCCCACCAAGCTTTTTAAGAATTCTAATTGTGCATAGGGCATGTGAATGTTAAACTATTACTATTTAATAGGGGTGGGACCCCGGGCCCAATACCGGTTACCGGATTTACCGGTTACCGGTTTCCTGAAAACCGGATTCCCGGTTTAAATCCGGTATACCGGTACCGGATTTATTGCATTGGTTTCAATGGGGCGCTGTGTCCCCATTGAAACCAATGAAATAAATTAAAATAAATT
>QEPC01006508.1:324026-387303 GCA_003113815.1 Sphenodon punctatus | reverse complement strand
TTTTTACATTGCAGCCATTTTTAAATGGCTGCAATGTAAAAAAAACCGGTACCCAGAAATCCGGTACCGGGTCCGGATTACCGGGCCGAATCCGATAATGCCGGTACGCCCGATACCGGCATTATCGGATACCGGATTCTACCGGTTTCCCACCCCTACTATTTAAGCTGATGATAGTACTAAAATGTTGTCTGTTACGAAAATTAATTAAATTAAACATTCTTGCTACCCCACCCCTCCTGGGAAAACGTTCAACTTCCAACTCCCATCATTCTATATTCTGCACAGAAATGGCTTGAGGCCATGCTCAAAATTTAAATTACTATTATTACTAAATATGTATATAGTAGCAGCAATGTACCTGGCATTGAACAATCATTAGAGACGGGTTCCTGCTCTCAGGAGAGACAAAAGAGGGGAGACATGGGAGAGACAAGGATACATTCACAAAGTTGATTAGTCCCAGGAACGCATGCTTAGCTTGTTTGTTACAAGAGCTAAAGCCACAAAATTAAATACATTAAACACATTCATTATCTGTATGGAAAAAGAATTGTAGCCAGAAAAATAAGGCCTGAAAACAAGTAATGGATAAAGTAGGCCCATTTAAGCCCTCGAATTGCTAAAAAACAGGTCAGTTGAAGTCTTGACAGTCCCCCCCCCCCCCAATATTTCTGTGTTGAAAGATGTTTATTAATCATGTTCTTTTTTATCTATTTGTTGGCCATAGGCAAAGACATTTTGGAAGAAAACCATGTCTTGTTGGTGTCTCAGCTTTAAATTCTGTCAATGCTTTAAAACTATTTACTTTTAACATATATAGGTGGTTTCTTTGACCCCAAGCAGTGGATGTTTTGTTAAATAGGCAATGGTACGGCAAAAGAAGCCATAGCCTTTAAAACAGGTGACATCTTTTAGCCATGTTGTTAGCTGTGTTTGCTGAAAGCAACACTGGATTAACTGGGGTGCCCAGGAAGTGCCCAGCTTAGAGAGAGGGATTCCTTATAGGGTCTCCTCAGGTATGAGATTTACTTTTCCATCCTAACTATGGTTAAAATCCTTCATAGATTTAAAGTGTTCATGTTTCAGAATAGGCCACGGTTTCCAATACCACCTATATGCTGACGACTCCCAACTCTCTCTCTCTCTCCACTCCTTCCCTCTCTGTTCAAGCTTGTCTCACCAACTGTTTCTCTGATATCTCCACCTGGATGTCTCAACGCCAACTCAAACTGAACATGGTGAAAACTGAACTCCTGATCTTCCCTCCCAATCCTTCCTCTCCCTCTTCCCTGTCAATTGCCATTGACGGGGTCTCCATCCTCCCTGTACCCCAAGCCCATAGCTTGGGCTTCATCTTCGACTCGCACCTTACCTTCAAACCCTACACTGACTCCGCTGCCAAATCCTGCCACTTCTCCCTCCACAACATTGCTAAGATATGCCCTTTTCTGTTTGTCTCCTCTGCCAAAACTCTCATCCATGCCCTAGTCATCTCACTCCTCAACTATTGTAACCTCCTCCTCGCTGGCCTTCCCCGCTCTCACCTTTCTTCCCTCATCTCTGTTCAAAACTCTGCTGCCAGGATCATCCACCTAGCCCGTTGCTTTGACCATGTGCAGCCTCTCCTCTCCTCTCTCCACTGGTTCCCCCTTCCTGAGCGTATTCTGCACAAGCTTCTCGTCTTCACCTACAAGCCCTTCACAACCTCATTCCCCCCTACCGCTCTGCTCTGATCTCCCTCCGAACCCCCGTTTGAGCACTCCGCTCCTCTTCCATCCCCTCCCTCACCTCCCCTGCTCCCCCAACCGCCTTTGTCCCTTCTCCCTCGCTGCTCCGCATGCCTGGAACTCCCTCCCTACCTTCGTCTGCCTTGCCCCCACCCTCCACACCTTCAAGTACCTCCTCAAAACCCACCTCTTCACTCTGCCCTTCCTAACTCCTGCTAATCATCCCCACCCAGGATTATCCCCCACCTGTTATCTGCAAATTCCTAATTTACTGTAACCAAGCCAAGAATGTGTACCTGACTTCTTGCATCCTCATAAATGTTGCATCCCTGGTCTCTCCCTCTGTTCCCCCTTCCCTGTCTCCCCTCCCCCTGTCTTTAAGTTTGTAAGCTCTCAGGCAGGGACCATGTTTATCTTATTCTCTGTAAAGCGCCAAGTACATTGCTGGTGCTATATAAAATCTAATAATAATAAAATAATAATAAAATAATAATAATAATCTTGTTTTGATTACACGTGAAAGTCCTTGCTCCAGCTATTTTTATTTTGACTTCGTTAGGATTGGAAAGCAGTAAACATGGTTGGAAGAAATTAGTTTCTCATAACATTAAAGGAGTTAAAAACATGTTTTCAACTTATAATGAATCAGTAATATTGTAACAGAGCAACACCGCTACCCACGGAAAAGGTGTTTTATTGTTTCAGTCATATCTCAAATACTGAAATCGGTTTAATTTTTCAGCTAAATAAGGATTTTAAAGGTCGTTAATTGGAGTAGTATTAATCAACATATTTTCCAATGTAAATCCCAAATTATTTTATGATATTTTAATGAAAGAATTCTGTATAGATTAGGAAATCTAAGGGAGACTAATAGAGACTAATTTAGGGGAGAAAGTAAGAAATCTAGGGGAGAAATTAGAGACTAAAAACATTAAGAATAATGTATTTAATTTGGTTTCACATTATACCTAAATACACCATTCAAAGGAATAAGTAATTGTTCCTTTGAACTGTGTCTTAATGAGACACTCTCTTATAAATCAGTGTTGCTCTAGAAATTTCTTTCTAAAGTGAGTAGAACCAAGGCAGATATAGCATCTGTTCTTCAACAACTTCGTGAAAAAAAATTCCTATATGAAATTATGTAGAATTAATAGAATTTAATAAAACTTCATTGAAGCTAATAGACTCCATTGGGTTTCATAGAGCTCTATTGCGCTAATAGACTCTATTGAAGTGGGACATAGATCAGGACCGGTAAAAGGTTACTATGGTCTTGGTTCATAGAAGTAAGGAATCATGAAGTCAAAATAACCAAGAAGAAGATACGGCTGTGATGACATGAAAACAAAAAACATCTTTCTTCAGCATCATCACTTGGCAAGAGGCAAAATTCATTCTAATTGGTGGACCCTTGATCTGTTTGCCTACGATTGGAGGAACATCTGGCAGGCATATTGCAAGACTTTCAGAAATCCTATAAGACTGGCAAGATATTGTTGACAAGAGAGGAAGATCTTGCTTGCTATGAAGACTTGCTGAAAGGCAAAGGCCTGAATAGGCCTGAAGGGACTTCATTTTTTTCTTTGCTTTAAATCTTTACCTTTATGTCTCCCCCACCCCCCCAAGTCTTTTCTAAAGTGTTTTCTTTTCCATTTTAAAAGTTATTTTTAAGCTTCTTAAGCTTTTACTTTTCTTTTCTTTTATTTCTTTCCTTTCTTTTTTCTAATTTCCCACTCTTTCCAAGGCATTTTTGTTTTAATTTCTCTTATTGCCTTAAAATGTTAGTTCTTTTCTTTTGTTTTCTTTACTCTTTTTAAAGCTATTTTAATTCCCAGTTGGGCTTTTCTAATCTTTTGCCCAAGATTAGATCTTGGGCAAAAGGGCAATTCCCACCTTTTCTTTGTTCCCAGTTGGGATTTTCCTCCTTTTTGCCTGAGAAAAGGGCAATTCCTTCTTTTCTCTAACTTTTTGTCCCTAATTGCCAAATATACTTTTCTTTAGGGAAGCACTGTATTGGTCCCAGATGGGACTGTTTCCTTTACTCAGCTTTGTGGGCAGTTCCCAAAGTGCTTCTCTGTCTTTTCTCTCCCTTTTTTGAGCTTTCATGGTCCTTGCCTGTTGAGGGGCAACAAAATTGCCCCTCAGCCTCTGGACAATTTTGTTTGATTTTTAAAAATCTTTTTTATCTTTTATTTTTACTATTTTTACTTTAATTCTTATCAAGTCTCCAGTATAGCAGCAAGTTAACATCTTATCTTCCCCACCAGGACCCCACAGACCCTGGACAACTTTTTTGGGACCTGTGATATTTGTGTGGTGAGATATATTATCCAAGAATATATACATTTGTAACCAAGAACCTTTTTTGTGTGCGTCCATAGTGCTTTTATAGTAGTGTGTAAGCAATTTTGGCAGGGCAATAAATTGTAGTATTTTACTCATAATAATAGTCCATTGTGACTTTTTGGTGACGAAACTTAAGCTTTCCTACAGAGATTCTTGAACCCATGTTGGAGCTAATTCCTGGGAGAATCTCAGAGTAACAGAATCCATGTTAGTCAGGCTTTCATCGTGGGCATGGTAATCAGACCATGCTTGTCGACTTGGTCAACAATCAATGTCCTGAAATAGACAGGAGAAATGGTACCCTGTTATCCCAACAGATCTTTCAGCAGCCTTTAATACAAACTTGATCATGAAGTGTTGTTGGCATGACTGCATGACCTGGCAGGTGTTTGAGGGACCACTCTAGTGGTTCTATTTGTTCCTGTCAGAAAGATCTTAAGAGTGTGGTGATGGGCAGTTGGTTCATCATTCTTTCAGAATCTCCTCTGTGGGATTCTGCAGAATTCCATCTCATCTCCCCCACTGTTCAGTGTGTATCTTAGACCAATAGGCTAGATCATACAGAGATTTGGAGTGAGGCACCATCAACACACTAATGATGGTCAGTTCTCTCTTTTTTCAACCGACCTAGGTCCTGCAATGTCAGTGTTTATTCAGTGCCTAACTGCCATTGGGGAAATGGATACAAATGAGCTGAATGAGGCTGAATCCAGACAGATTGAAATGATGAGGGTTAGGCAGCTGTGTTACCTGGGGGGCATACAGACACTTGATATTTCCCAGTGCCTGTCAGCTGTGGGGGCTTGGATGAGGTCGAGCCATTTGCAATTGAATCCTGACAAGGCGGAGGTGATGTTGGTGGGCGTGGGCTTGGGGGGCCTGGGGATGGTTGAATCTCCTCTTGTTGGGGGTGGGGTTCGCCCCCCCATGGTCTCTCAAGTGCGGAGTCTGAGTGTGCTCCTTGATTCGCGGCTCAGCTTGGAATCTCAGGTTGTGGTCATGGCGGGGAGTGCGTTTCGACAGTTACATCTTGTCTGGCGGCTTCGGACGTATCTCTCAGACTCCGACCTCGCCACTGTTATCCATGTCTTCATCACCTCGAGGCTGGATTACTGCAACGCGCTCTACGTGGGGCTGCCCAAGAAGCTGATCCAGAGGCTGCAACTGGTGCAGAATGCCGCGGCCCGTCTCCTGACGGGGGAAGGTCGCAGGGAGCACATTACACCAGTGCTCCGGGCTCTGCACTGGCTGCCTATAAAGCACCGGGCCAGGTTCAAGGTGCTGGTTTTAACCTTTAAAGCCCTTCACGGCCTGGGCCCTGCTTATCTCACTCCTGTCTCACTCCCCATGTGCCCGTGTGACCCTTGAGATCATCCGTGGGAGCATTTTTGGAGGTTCCCTGGGCGAGGAGGGTGGCCACCGATGTTAGATCTTTTTCGGTGGCCGCGCCTGTGCTGTGGAATTCGCTCCTGGAGGAGGCTCAGCAGGCTCCCACTCTCCTGCTGTTTCGGCGTATATGTAAGACCTGGTTGTTCTGTCAGGCTTTTGGCGAGGGGTAGGGGTGGGGCAGGGGTGGGGGTTTCCCCACATACTGTATTTTTAAATTGTTTTAAAATTTTTATATTGTTTTACTGAGTGCTGTTTGCCGCCCCGGGCTGCCCTGTGGGCAGGAGGGGCGGGATATACATTTTAAATAAATAAAATAAAATAAAATAAAATAAATAATTATGGGATTCAGCCTCCTTTAGTAACTCTCTTTTGCTGCCTTGGGCTGCTACTGGATCCACTGCTGCTCCTGGAACACCAGGTTGCTGCAGTGACCAGGAGCACTTTCAATCAATTCCATCTGGTGGTGAGCATGTGCCCCTTTTTATCAGATCTGGACTTAGTCACCATCATCCATGCCTTTGTAACCTTGAGGCTAGGCTACTGTGCAATTAAAGCCCCCCTACATGCTACAATTAAGCAGGGGGGGCACTTGTGCGGACCAGCCCTGGAACCCGGGTGTTCAGGTGGGGCGGGGAGTGTGGCACTCTCCCCGCCCAGGTGCAGTTCCTTACCTGTGGAGGGGGCGGGCCAGCCCCAGGTATATAGGCAGGGTGCTGCCTGGCCTCCCCCTCTTGCTGTGTGGATTAGTGCGCGGCTACATACAGCTCCAGGCGGTGTTTCTGTTGCTGCACGTGCTCACCCTTTTCTCAGGTAAGTGCCTTCAGGCTGCTCACCCGTCTCTCCACCCCTCTCCCCGCGGCAGGGGAGGGTGAGAAATGACGACACCCCCCCTTTTGTTTCTACGTTGTTTGCCGGCAGATCAGGGTTTCAGGCGGGGGAGGAGAAGCCGGTTCGGAGCCTTCTTGGTTCCTTCCTCCCCCTCTGCCAGCGGGTTGAAGCTTGGTGTGTGTGTGCCGGATTGGCACTGTGGCTCCTGAGTGTGTGGTGGCAGCGTTGCTCCCCCCTCCACCCCCTGCTCTCTCCTGCACCAGGAGCCTCGGATAAAAAAAAAAAAAAGGAAAACCACCGCTCTTTTCTCCGCTGGGCGGCTTGGGCTGGAGGGTTGGAAGTGCCAGAACGGGATTTTCATCCCCTCGTTTCAGCGGCAGTGTGGGGCTTGTTGGGTTGGGGGGTGGAGGTAGCAATGATATGCCCCCGCCGCGGGTGCATGCTGCTGGCGTGCTTACTACCCAGCCCGGGGGCTGCCCCTCATCCTGGTGTAGATTGGGGGTGTTGTCCTGAGGCAAGGGAGGGGGGAAATGTGGTTGTGCGCTGGTGGGGCGCAGACTGCCCCCCTTCCTCTGTTTTCCCTCCCTGTTTCCTGCAGGGATTGTGGGTGGGGTGGGGTGGGGTTCTTCAGGAGATGGTGGGGGCAAAACGTCACCTCCCTGGCAAAAAAGTAAAAAAAAAAAAAAAGTCCCTCACTCAGGAAGCCAGAGGGCGTGGATTCTACTGGGGTATGCGTGTGTCTTGTGTTCCCCTCATCCCCCCTCTCATATGGGGCATAGCGTCGTCTCCCTGGTGAACTTTCTTCAGGGGCTTACTGGGGGGGGTGTTCTGTGCCCCCCCAGGTGAGGTATAGTGTCCCATCCTAGTGGCCCCTCTTCTTAAGGTGCTTGCGGATTACCGCCCCCCCCTTCCCACAGCATTGGGTGGGAGGCCTATTGGGATCATGACCTTGGCCAGAAACTTGACCGATGTCCTGAGTCTGGGGGTGTCGTAGTCAGACACTCGTTGAGGGACCTGGGTCATGGGTGCAGTTGGCACTCCCTGTTAATGAGGACTTGATTAACACTTGTCTCTCCTTTATTTTGGAGCAGGAGACATGGCTAACAAGAACAAGCAGAAGTGGTGCGGGGGCGCCAGGGGTACTTGGGCAACAGGGACCCAGCCACCGCGAGGCAGCAGGGGTGCCAGGGCCAAGGTGCCAATGGTGGATGCTGCCCCAAGTCCGTCAGCCGCAGTACCGCATGCGGGGGTGGGGTGGGGTGGGGGTGCGGATTATGAGTCTCGCTTTTCCATTAATGACTTCTCATCCATGTTGGCCATTGCCCTGCGCAGTATGCAGGCAGACAGGGGGGCCGCTGACAGTGTTCAGCTCCCAGACCCCAAGCGCTCAAGAGTGGCGGGGGCAGGGCCGGTTACACGCTCCACTGTGGGGACTGGTGGCCCTGCGCGGGGGACGTAAGGAACATCGGCAGCCAGTGATCCAGAGTTACCACAGATGGATGCAGCAGCGAGTAGTGCAGTGGAGCTTCCAGCAACGCTACTCGAACTGACAGTTGGTTATGACTGGTCAGCCGCGGTGGGACAAGGTAACGGAGTTGGGGACACAATAGCTGCACAGGCTGCTGCACCCCCAGCACTGGAATGCGGGGTACCTACACCCGCTGGGGATAAGGGTTCCCTTTGGTATTGGAAGAGGACGGCAACGTTGGCTATTGGTCCTGTCGCAGCTCTGTCAGTGTGAGACGTGGCAGCAGTACAGGCTGAGGTTCTGATGGCAGGGGGCACCCAGGGTATTAACCCATTTGCAATGTTTTGCTGCCTCATTTTCTCTCTCAGGGGCACATTTAGCGCAGGCAACAAGGGAAAGAATTTGGAGGGACGGGTTTATTGACATTTTTATGTTAATACATGGTGAAGTACCTAATGATGAGGACATAAGCAGGGATAAAGGGGATAAGCAGAATCGGAGGAGGCCCCATGTTCCCAAAACATGGGATAATTGGTTGGGGGCTTGGCTTATATATATATACAGGGGTGGTGTCATACAGGTTCCCAGCATGGACCTGGCAGTTGTCCCAGTATGCGGCCATAATCCAGAAAGCCTATCTGGATTTTGGGGGAACGGCACGGCTGGAGTAAGACGAGCGGTTTCAGCGCATGGTGGCATCCAATCCTCATGTACGCTGGGATCTAACGAAGTACAATTCGCACTCCCAAATTATGGCCCCGCATAGGCCAGTGGCGGGGGTCCGCACAGCCAGCGGGATTCTTCTGCCAGGGCCTCAAAAGCAGACCCAGGGGAAGCCTGTCTGCTTTGCATTTAACAGAGGCGACTGCTCAAGGTCGCGCTGTAGATTTCTCCACACCTGCACTCACTGTGCACGCATGCTTCCTTTTCCTGTCCCAGGGGGAGGTTCGACACTGGTAGGTCTAGGGGACCCCAAGGTCCCTTCAGGCAGAATAAGCAGGGTCCCCCTAGGCAAGGAGGTGGGGTTACGGAACACTCACCTGGCCATCAGCCCAATTAAGCTGCCCCCTCTGGCCTCCCTCTTAAGGTGCTACCCTAACCGGGAGGATGCAGCTTACCTCCTGGAGGGGTTTTCATGGGGTTTTCAATGGGCCAGGAATTTAAAGCCCATCTAGGTTATGGAGGGAATAGTTTGGGATAAAATTCAAAAAGAAATTTCAGTCGGTAGGGTAGCCAGTCCCTTTGACTCCCCTCCTTTCCCGGTGATGCGCTGCTCGCTGTTGGGAAGAGTACCAAAGAAGGCTCCTGGTGAGTGCAGGCTGATCCACCACCTCTCATATCCCAGGGACGGGTCAGTGAATGATGCTATTGTCCCCAAGCAGTACACGTCCTTCGACTTGGCGGTATGCATGGTTAGGGCATCCGGCCGTGGGGCCCTGTTGGGCAAATGTGACATCAAGTCAGCTTTCTGTTTGCTCCCAGTGTCCCCAAAGGATTTTGATTTTCTGGGTTTCACATTTCAGGGTCAATATTATTATGATAAAGCCTTGCCCATGGGTTGTTCCATCTCCTGTGCAGCATTCAAAAGGTTCAGCTCTCTACTGGAATGGGCAATCAAGGTCAAGACAGGGCTCTCATCGGTATCTAACTATCTGGATGACCTTTTGTTCGCGGGGAGGAGGGACACAGGCAAGTGCTCACATTTGATGGCGACCTTCGCTTGCCTTGCCCAGGAGCTTGGGGTCCCACTGGCAGTGGAAAAAACTGAGGGGCCAACTACAAAATTGACTTTCCTGGGCATTGAAATTGACACCATTGCCTGTACCTCTAGCCTCCCAGGGGAAAAGCTGACGAGGCTTCGTCAGATGTTGGGGGAATTAATGATCAAGGAAAAAGTCACCCTCCGGGATCTTCAGAAGCTGCTAGGTCACCTTAATTTCACATGCAAGGTTGTTGCAACAGGTAGGGCTTTCAGCACTCAGTTGGCCAGAGCCATGGCCGGCGCTCGTTCACTGCATCATCATATCAGGATAAACAAGGGGATGTGGGAGGATTTGAAGGTTTGGCAGGTTTTCCTGGAACAGTTTAATGGAGTGTCGCTTTAGAGGGACGTGCACCTCGAGGCCGACCTGCAGGTAGTATCAGATGCTGCTGCTGGGATCGGTTTTGGGGTATTCTTCAGGGGTCGCTGGTGTGCCCAACGTTGGCCTACGATTTGGGAGGAGTTGGGTATTCTAAAGGATATCACTTTCCTGGAGCTCTTTCCCATTTTGATGGCCGTTGCACTTTGGGGCAATGGATTCAGGGATGCACACGTCTGGTTCTGGACTGATAACAAGGCAGTGGTGTCTGTCGTTAATTCCCAATCTGCTAGATCTTCCAGGGTCATGTCCCTTGTCAGGTGGCTAGTGTTGCGGTGCCTGGAGCTGAACATGTTCTTCACAGCACGTTGCGTGCCTAGCGTGCAGAATGAAATTGCGGATGCTGTCTCTCGCTTTCAGATCGAGAGATTCCATTCTTTGGCTCCTGGGGCTGACCCAGATCCGGAAGCAATGCCCGAGGCCTTGTGGGCTCTAGGGACCGGCTTTTTGACAACGGCGTGCGGGCATCGGTCACTATGAGAACTTGGCGTGCCTACCAGAGGAGTTTTGAAAGTTTCAGGGAGTATCTAGCTGACCATGGCATTGAGGGACAATGGCCCATCCCTTCCGATTTCGTTAAGCTTTTTGCAGCAGACCTACATCATAGGGGGCTGGCAGCGAGGACTATTAGGAACAGGCTGGCCGCCATAACATTTTTTAGTAAAGTTAACGGGTTTGCTGATCCGTGCACTGACTTCTGGTTGAGGAGGGCCCTGGAAGGGTGGGCAACGGAGGGTGGTTGTAGGTCTGACAAGCATCTGCCAGTCTCCGGGAACCTCCTAGCACAGATCTCTGAGATACTGTCGGGAGTGTGTTCCGGCAGCTCCGAGGTCGTGTTGTTCAGGGCAGCCTTTGTCACAGCCTTTTTTGCGGCCTGCATAAGCGAGCTGGTGGCCTCCTCTAAGCTTGACTCTTCGGGTCGCACTTTAGCTGTAGGGGATGTAAAGTTGGAGCGGGGGGTGGTTAGGATTTTAGTTCGACAGTCCAAAATGGATCAACAGGGGAGGGGGCAATTTTTGTCACTGGCACCTACACCAGTCACATCTATCTGTCCAGTGGCAGCCCTCGGAGCATATTTGCCCTTGAGACCGGGCAGACCTGGCCCTTTGTTTATGCATGCGGATGGGGTCTTCCTGACTAAGTTTCAGTTTATGGCCATCTTTCGAAGATGCCTAAGCAGATTAGGTCTTGAGCCCATGGCATTCGGCTTGCATTCCTTCAGCATAGGGGCTGCCTCCACGGCCTCAATCGCGGGAATCCCAACCTCCCAGATTCAGGAACTGGGGCGGTGGAGGTCAAATGCTTATTGAGCATACATCAGACCTCTGGGGGAGGGTGTTGGGTTGGTCCTCCCGCGCAGTACCATTCGCTAACTGTATTTATCTCCAGCAGGTTATGAGACCTATCGAGGTCTGGATATGTGGTCATAGTATTGTTCGGCGGGCAGGCACACAAGCAGCCTCTTCCGGCCTTGGTCCACATCTTGGCCTGTACCCAAGGGCACGTTTGACCTGGATCGGGATCGGTAGCATGCGTTGGGACAGATTTCTGAGCGTCCTGTTAAGGAGGGCATCTGACAGCCCCTCCCATCTGGACGTCCTGATCATTCACCTTGGGGAGAATGACCTCTGCCTTGAGCCCGCATTCCAGCTCACAGGCCGCATTTGTGCCACCTTGTCCCTGCTTCACACCACTTGGCCAAGCACATCTATCGGGTGGTCTGACATGCTGGAGCACAGAAGTTGGCGTTATGCATCACACCCAGGAAAGATTGAGAGAGCAAAGAGGAAGGTCAACAGGGCCGTATGGAGGGCAGTGAACAGCATTGGCGGGTTTATGATCCCCCACGGGCGGATCTCATCCTGAGTCCCAGGCCTCTTCTTGGAGGATGGGGTCCACCTGTCAATGGAGGGCAACCAGATCTGGCTGGGTGATGTGGCTGAGGGACTGAAGCAGCACCTGGGGCATACCTGTGTGGGGTAAGAGGGCATAGAGTATCTCTGCACTCCCTTTTTGAGGTGGATAACAGCTCAGGGACCATGCTAGGGGCAGAGCTCCTTAAAAGTAGGGACTGCATGCCCCACCCGCCCCCCATTTGCCTGATTTAGGTGGTGGTAAGGCATGTGGGGGGCAGCAGGGAACCCTCTACTTCAGGCTATGGACGGCTGGGTTGAAGGGGCCCTGCTGCCCCTCCCTTCTGGGGGGGGAGGGTGACCTGGCTGGGAAGGATGGTCACTCGGGTGAGGGTGCTGTGGGGGTAGCCCAATCCCCACTTTGGTTAAAAAGCGTGGTCCTGCTGTTATAACACAGGTTTATGCCCTCGTCTGGGTGTCTATTTCTTGTTGTTTACTGTTTAATAAAGTTGCAGCCAATGCCCATAAAAGTATACTTGTGTTTGCCTGGTTCCTTTGGGTTGTGCGCGCACAAGTGTTCTACACGGGGCTGCTCTTTGGAAGCTGAAGCTGGAACAGAATATGGTTGTCTGCCTTCTGTTGGTGGGTGCATCGCCAGGAGCAAATTACACCAGTAGTTCCTGATAGCTTTCTGGGCAAACTTCAAGGCATTTTTGGACCTATAAAGACCTAAATGGCCTAGGCCTCTCAGATTTGAAAGACCGCCTGATCCCTCATGTTCCATTGCAGCCTCTGACATCAGTCACAATGGCATGTCCTGAGGGGGCAGCACATGTTGCCCCACAAGACTTAGGATCAAGGACTGCAAGTTCCATCTTTCTAGCCTTATGACCTTTTCCCAATCCCCCCTAATGAGGGGACTGCTGGACAAATGGACTGCTCTAACTGAGATTGGATCCTCTCATCTCTTCCCTTGAGGTTGATGTTTGGGTGTATAAAGGAAATACTATAAAGACCTTTGCATTAGTGTAATGATTCCCCCGTACTGAAATTCTTATCCATTTTAAATCAAATCAAGGTAACTTCCCTGCCTGTAAGCTAACCCATTCTCCCCTAAAAACAAACAACTCTTATCACAGTATGACCAGCCCTTCTGAGACCCTCTAAGGCTTCAAAGTAACATATTTAAGTTCCTATACTCATAGCATTGGCAGAGTTATTGTGGATTAAGGGCATGTTGCATGTAACTCTCCTGGGACAAGTCAGAAGGATCCGTATGTTGGTCCCCAGCTCTGAGCAATAAACTAGTGAAATGTTGTGGAAGGATTAGTGTGTCTGGTCAGTCGGTGTGTGGAACCCTGCCTAACGTCACTGCAGTGGCATTGTACCTTCAGTTCCAGAACTATAAGCCAAGTACCATCAAGTTCATACAACAAGGGCACACAGAGGCGTTCTCAGTAGTTGCCCCACAATTTGGTAATGCCGTTCCCCTGGAGGTTCATCTGATCCCGAGCCTGCTCATCTTCCAGAGGCAATGCAAGACTTTTTTGTTTGGATGGGTATTTGGCAGGCAGGGCTAGGGTTTGGACAAGGTATTTTGACTGGTTTTATTAATGACCATGATTTTGTGTGTTGTGTTCTTCTCTGAGCTTTTGGGACAGGGTAGGACAATACATTTAAATAATTTTATTTTTTATTATAAAATTATATAGTTAATATTCTTATTAATTTACCAGGAAATACACATTAAAGGAAACAATCTTATCGTGTTGAAAATACTGCATTTGAATTGTTTCCAAACCATTTCCAATACAATTATTTCTTACCTGGATATTAATTGGGCATGCAGTTCATTTATCTAGTCAGCTTTCCCAAGGAACAATTCAGAACCTTATACCAATTTCCACTCTACCTTGGTTTTTCCTATGTATGGTTATGTATTTTTATAATCCTATTTGTTTCCAAACTAGCCTTGGATGAAATCCCTTTATTTCATCTCTTGGATGAAATAATATTGATATATAGACTTTTACTTCACCATTACTACTCAAGGGAGTAGCCAGAAAAGGGGATGCCTTGCTCCCTCCACCTCAGCCACTCTGTCCCTATTCCATTTGCCTCCTGTGCACGGACATACACAGTACTTGTGACCTTCTGTAAATTAATTTGAAAAATCAAATATAAGCTCATACTCTTTACCTTGTAGGGAAGGGCAGCATGGCTTGGTAAAAAGTGTAGGGACAACCTACTTTGTCCTCTACTTCCAAAGAACATGTTACCATTTACTCATCTTTTTTTCTACAGGAACTTGTGCGCCAGGTTTGGGGGCTGTACATGAAGTCGCTTCTGAGAATATTAACCAATAACCAGCAATCGAAGATAGGACTTGGACATTAAAGTGAAAAAACAACAACAAAAACCCTCACAGTGATAATCAACTTCAACCCCTTTCTATTTTAGAACTAAGCAGTTCTGGACTGGTTTACATACATTAGAAAATTCAAGAACCATAAAAACTGAAGTCTAATTTCTCCAGCCATGTAAGGGAGTTTGACTCATCTGAAATTCTACTTAAGTAGACCTTTACAAAATAGACCTGAAGATGGAGGAAACTGATGCTCAGATTAAGTTAGCACTAGGTTTCTCCATCTTCTGTTCCCTTCCTAGAGAGCAGACAGGAGGGTAAAGCCGTGTGCATCTGAAATTGTCAGTTGTGACTTTGGGAGTCTTGGATAGGCTGAAGACAAGAAAAGCTGGTGCTTACTCGCATTACAGCATGCTTGAAACTCCCAGAGTCAGAACTGACAGGATTCCTTCCGCTCTGGGTGTTTTTAGACAAGCGCCTCCCCACCCATTACGCATCTTGCAGGGCTACATAGGGCACCAATGAGGTGCCAATGCGGCCCTGTGGTGGGTGATGGGTGGGGAAATGCTTGTCTAAAAACATCCTCTGTCACACTCACAGTTCTGCTTGGTTGATGGTGGATGTCTGCATGTCCAGGGGTAACTGATGTTACCTAACACCCATTTCCAGCCTGTCTGACATGAAGACTTGCCATACCAAGATATTTACTATACCACATGCTGCCAAGAAATCATTTATACACTCAAAGGTCCTGGTATTTTTAGCTGGGTCAGGTGGGTATATGCTACCCACCTTTAAAAAAATATCAGGTTATCTAGGTTCAGAATTTGATTCATCCAGATCAAGAAGCAATACATCCCCACAGGTCTGGAGCTGGGGGAAACCAATTAATTCCACTTATCCAGAAATTCAAGTTATGCAAGCTCTACTTAAGTAGATTCCACTAACTTCATGTGACATGTCAACTAGCTATGTAGTTTTTACCCTACACCACAAACCAATTTTCCACCTGAAACCTTATTTACACACGTGCTACCATTCTTGTGTAATTGTGTGTGCTTGTTCAGCTACAGGAAAAGATTCACCCCATTGTTTTCCCCCTTTGAATTACACCTATGCTGCTATTACTGCCAAAGCCTTAATGTTTGGACTTCTGAGTAGGATTCTGTGCAGAAGCTTGCAGGGACAAAATGTTGGAACAGCAACTTTGGTCCAATGATTTAATTAACAATGAAGAGCTCATGATCAATTGGAGGACGAAGACAAATGAAAGCGGTCCCCTGCTCAAAATGTCAGTTTGGCAAGATATTGTCCGAGATAAAAATATCTTCAATTCTGTGCTTTTGCCCAGAGCTGTAAAGAGCAAAACCTTGGATGTACCAATCTGTACTGTTATAGGCTAACTCCTGTAGCCCTTTGACTAAAGAACAAGTAGAGCTGGTGAAAGCACACCAATTTATTTATTTAAAAACACTGTTTTCATTCCGTTGGCTGCAAGGCTTTGTATTAAACCAGGGAGAAAGTTTCTCACTTTTTATGTTCAAAGAGGCTCTACAACATAAATTAGTAACCTATTGCCTTATTTAATTAATTAATTAATTTAAATTTCTATCCTGACTTTGCCTCAATGCTCAGGGCGGCTTGCATAAAAGATATAAAATACAAAATATAATAAAATGTCCTTTAAAATCTTAAAAGGAAAACTCACTCTCAACCCTAACCCTCTCACCCCCCAACCCTGCCTGCCAAAAATGTCTTACCAAAAAGAAAAGTTTTACACTGACCAGGCTTGGCCTCTGATGGACCTCTGGGGGAAGTTCCACAATACCAGGGCAGCAACCGAGAATGCTTCCCTGAGGGCCCTTGTCGTACAGATTGGCTGGTGCTACCCGCAAGAGCGCGCTCCTAGTCAACCACAGGGGCTGCAGTGGAGCATTGAAGGAAAAGCAGTAGGTGGTTAGGGCTTTAAATGTCAAAACTAACATCTTGAATTGGGCCCAGAAGACTATAGGGAGTCAGTGCAGATTGTAGAGAACAGGTGTAACGTACTCACAGTGACACACCCTTGAAAGGAGCCGGGCCGCTGCATTCCGCACCAGCTGCAGCTTCCAAACAGTCACCAAGGGCAACCCCACGTAGTCTACATTACAATAAGTCTACCCTTTAGGTAATGAAAGCATGAATGATGGTGGCCAGATCTGAGTCAGAAAGAAAGGGACGCAGCCTCCTCACCAGATGGAGCTGGGGAAAAGCACTCCTGGCCACTGCCACAACCTCATGTTCCAGGCTCAGCAAGGGGTCCAAAAGCACTCCAAGGCTGTGAACCTGGATAATCAGAGGGCTGTAGCCCTTCAATAAACAGGGGTAGCACTCCCCCGCCCCCCAAGACATAAGATCGGCCAATCATCATCACTTCAGACTTATCTGGATTCAGCTTCAATTCGCTCACCCTCATCCAGTCCCCAACAGCAGCCACCAGAGTATGCTCAGCTTGCAGAAAGCAGGTCAGAAGCCACATGCTTAAGAATGAAAACATTCAAACCAAATTTATTTTAGGGAAGTGTAAGGGTTGTGTGGTGAGGGATGTGGGCAGATGCTGTGGATGAAGCACAGTGTCAGGATCATGAATGACAGACAAGATAGGAAAGGGAAACAAGAGACGAGGCAAGAAGCACAGAGCTGGGGCCAAGGCAGGGCAGGGCAAGGGCTGGGAACAAGAAGCTGGATAACAAGGAACAAGAACAGATGATGGCCCATGGACTCAGGAGGCAAGGGCTGGCATCAAGGGCTAGAGACAAGACAGGGGGCAAAGCAGAGGACAAGTAACTACAGCAGAACAAGATAAGGGCTTGTCACAGGAAACAGAAAGAGGGGAGTTGCTCTACATAGCTGCCTATTGCTACCAGCCAGCCTTACGTGCTGTCAAACAGCCAATCAGGAAGCTAGGGGACATAGCAAGGACTGGAACAAGGAGGGTCAACTGGGCTGTGCTGGGTTGAGCCACAGTGTTGCTGTGAAGATGAGTTACACTTCAGAACCTGCAGAGTGCCAGTTTGAGCCTGGTCCTGAAAAAGTCAATCCTTCTGATTTTAGCCATGGTCTTCCTGACCTCACTGAAGTAAAAAGTTCAGCTCCCGTTGACTTTAATGGGCAAGGATCACACTTTTAGAAAGATTCATGTTTAGCTTCCCCTCCATTTACCTTTGCTAACAGACAGACAGACAGAGACACAAAGAAGTAGGAGATAAAATGCATTCTGCAATGATAAAATTAATGCTCAACTATAACAGTTTATGCTCTTATGAAAAACTTGGAGCACTAATTTCTCAT
This sequence comes from Sphenodon punctatus, assembly GCA_003113815.1. NCBI lineage: Eukaryota > Metazoa > Chordata > Lepidosauria > Sphenodontia > Sphenodontidae > Sphenodon > Sphenodon punctatus. The sequence goes on along the minus strand of QEPC01006508.1, from coordinate 369,847 downwards.
ATACTATGATTGAAGGACAGATGAGACTGGAGGAGAGAAGAGTAGCTGAGAGAGACATGAAATGCTGGCTGAGTGCCATAGTAAGAGGGATGTATATATGTAATTAAAAGTAGGTGCCACTTTAAATTTACTAAATTTGCAGTCCTATACCTTCAAGTTTAAATATTTGATTATTTTCAGCAAATGTTTTACATTTTAATTTAAGAACAGGTACATAAACTAGTGGGAATTAACCAGTGGGATAGGGACACACATTACTGAAGGGGTCCAGCTTGCTCTGGTCACTCAGGCTTGCAGCTTTGGAGTGCTCCTGGATCTCTTGTCACGCCTGAACATCAGGTTGTGGCAGTAGTCAGGAACGCTTTCCACCAACTAAATTTGGTGAGGAGGCTGTAAACCTTTTGATCTGATTTGGTCCTGACCACTGTCATTCATGCTTACATAACCTCAAGGCTAGACTACTGCAATGCTCTGTATGTGGGGCTGCCCTTGAAGACTGTTCTGAGACCGCAGCTGGTGCAGAACTCAGTGGCCTGCTTCTGACAAGGGTGGGTTTCTGGGAGCAAGTTACTGGCTGCCAATAGTTTTCTAGGTACAATTCAAAATGCTGGCTTTGACCTATAAAGTCATCAACGGCTTGGGTCCTACTTATCTAAAAGTCTGCCTTCTCCCCTTATGTTGCATCATGCTCCCCTGCCTTCTCCCCTTATGTTGCATCATGCTCCCTTAAGTGAGTTGTGGGGTCCTCTTGTAAGCTCCATCATTGCACCAGGTCCAGTCAACACAGGCATGCAAAGAGGAGTCTTGGTCGCTGCCCCACAGCTTTGAAACTCCCTTTTCCTGGAGGTTCACCAAAGTCTGAGCCTCTTCAGAAAGCAATGTAAGACCTACTTATTTCTTTGGCCAGGTTCTAGCAGTCGGGGATAGGGCTGGTTTTAATTGAAATTTTATATGGTTTTTTTATTGGTTTTTATATTTCTGTGTGTTTGTAAGTCACCCTGAGCCTGCTGGAAAGGGCAGGATATAAATCCAAATAAATACATACATAATTTTACTTTAATAAATGAGTTGCAGTTCATAAATCTGCAGTAATAATTTCAATATCACACATAAGAAGAAGGAATACTTAACATAGTGGGACAGGTTTTCCCCTTCCACAGAAGAATCCATGGAAAACTGTCAAAAGAACATTTCCTAAAGTGAGGCCCTCTTCATACAAAAGGAATAAAGGGGGATGCAACCTTTGAACCCATGAACTACCCAAATCAGCATGATTCACTGTTGAGCAGTGGCATCTGTTGCTGCTGTCTGTACTCCCTCAGTTTTGTTTATAACATTGCAACACCAGTTATGTCATTACAAGTATGGGCTGACTACAGTATTTCTGCAGGAGCAAATGAAATTATAAGCAATGAAGATCATACTTTCATACAGAAATATCTAGTCAATGAAAGAGAAATATAGAAAGTACCAGCAGAACAGCCTCTGAAGAGATGGTTTTTCAGAAGCATCAGCAGGTCTTTAATATTCTAGGGAGTGTTTGAATTTTGAATTTATCACACAGTTCTGAGCTTCGTCATATTGAACACGTGACCAAATCATTTTGTAGTCTCTGTCAAAGGCTGGAATTTTGGGTTTCATTATAGACTCAAATGCTTAAAATACCCTTGAGCAAAAGGAGTTATTTTTCAAAAATCAAAGACACTTTTCATGCTTATAGACCATCTCAAGAGGGTCTTAGTCTTTTGTGATCTCATGTCCATTTTTCCTTTGAACTAGGGTGTGGTTTTTTTGTTTTTGTTTAAAAAAAAAATAAAAAATCTGAGGCACTGGGTGAAGTCACATGAGACGTTACCGTAAGTTGGGCAGCCTTACCCCAGTCTGGGCACTGTTGCCACAAAATGCAGTGGCTTGTTGCCTGGAGGCTGCCAGATATCCACCCTTGGTGATGTGGCCAGCTGGTTGCTACGCCCTGCATCCTCGGAAACAGGCTGGGGACGCAGGCGTAGCAGCATTACCCAAAGTGGGGTAAGACTGCCTAACTCACAGTAGCATGCTGCTGCTCATGGGCCTGGTCCCTGTCTGCCTCGTGGTGAGGTCTGCTGCGGGGGCTTTGAACAGCGGGCGCTTATTGAGCGGGAGGGGGGTGAGGCACCCGCACGTGTGGTCGATACCTTAGCCCACCCCAGTTCATGGCAGGACCTCTGTCAGCAGCCCACATGCCTGGATTCCCCCAGGGAAGGGCGTGGACCATGCCCTGCTCTCCATGATGACCTTAAGGGGTGGTGGCTGGGGTGTGCAGGGCATTGGTCCCTCCCGGCTCATGTGGTGTCTCCCATTATCTATTGACTTTAAGAGTTTGATCTAAAGTTCAGTATGAACTGGCCAAAAAGGACTTTCCTGGATAGACATATAACATTTGATTTCCAAGTAAAGGTTTTCAAATTATTTTTTGTCTCTGGCTCTTCATTTGGTACAAATGAGCAGCACAGGTTATTTAGCACAATTTCCAAAAGTAATCCTGTCAAAATAATACAAAAGTTTGGTGTATTAGACCATGCCTTCATTTTTCAAATCAGTCGTGATGCCCATAAAGGAGCCTTACTCAACAAAACATCAATTTATAAAAGTGTTTTGTATGCCCCTCAAAATATTTGGCTAAATGGAGTTGTAGTGTTTATTGTATTTCGACATTATAAGTATAAATAGTCAAGAGTTGAAATGATGGCAGTTCCTTATGCAATTCATAAGGTTATTCCATCTCTGGATTTGTAAGGGGGAGGAGGAATAGGGATGTCCATTATTGTGGGGGTCCAGCCTCCTCTGGTCACTCAGGTTCATAGCCATCATTGCACCAGTTCCAGAGAACAAGAGCATGCAGAGGGGTGTTCCCTGTGGCTGTCCCTGGAGATTCATCATGATTCACCAAAGCCAGAACATTTTCTGAAGGCAATGTAAGAGTTCTTTATTTGGCTGGGCTTTTAGCAGGCTTTCGGGGATGGGGGGAGCATTTTAATTAACATTTTATATTGTTTAACTTCTTTTACTGTTTTTTATATTTTTTGTGTGTTTTATATTGTAAACTGCCCTGAGCCTGCAGGAAAGGGTAGGACACGTATCCAAACAAACAAACAAAACAAACAAACATTTGATTCCAAATTATGATTTCATATATATTCAGATACAGTATTAAACCTTACTTACAAATGCTTGTTCTACAAATAACCTGAACAACATGCTAGGGTTATATCAAAGGCTAGGTCTTGCTATGGCCCCTTTCACAAAGACACTCCAACACCGATAAAATGGGTATTACATTTTATTAGACATGTTGCAGGGCTGCAGGTGTGCTCTATGGGTGCCCTGCAACATGTGTAATAAAATGTAACACCCATTTTATCAGTGTTAGAGTGTCTGTGTAAAAAGGACCCATGTATCAATGTGGAGCCTGATATCAATGGGATTTACGTGGCCGGATCCATTTACTGCTCGTAGTCTGTTCAAAATCTCAACTAGAAGAAATTCTAAAATGTAACGTATTAACACTAGTCATGCCTGCTTCTCAGACACTAAATATTTCAGCTCATAACTGGCTCACACTCATTTCTCCAGTACTCTTTTATCCACCTGCAAGCACAGCAGCTCTTTATACTTAGAGAGTTTTGTACAATATAATCATTTAAGTTACAGGTAGTAAACAGATTATAAACCCTCCCTTCATACTCTCCTCCAGTAGATTAAGAACTTTAATCCTTTTCCTCACTTAGGGACTTCAAAGGTAAATGGCGTACCTGAATGCCAATCAGAATTCAAGGATTTTAATTTTAAAAACTGCACTTCTGGGAGCTATTCACTCCATTAAAAAATGCATGAGAGGAAGCAAACCACAGTGGAGCCATATAAGGAGTGATCCATCCACCTTTCAGCTACCTGAATTAAATTCAGCTACTTCCCTTTGGACAACACAGGGGCCCCTTTCTTTCTGTTGACAAGGATACATTCATTTTATGGCTTTTGTTTATTACCCTTTATTACGATGTTATACGAGTCAAATAGATGGTATGCCTTATCTCTCCTATAAACAAGTTACCATCTGCTGGAATTTAAAAGGAAAAATTATAGAAAGGTTTTCTTAACTCTGGTCCACCTTCTTGAAAAAACGGATTGTGTCATGGGGTGTTTTTTCTATCCCAGTCTACAGTACTGAGATTTCTGAAATGTGTAAACTAACATGAAACATGATGGGGTAGTTTTTTTTAACACCAGGTAGAAAACCTGGGGTTACAAAATACCCCATGGCAAAATGTATTGGGGTATTTTTGCCACAGGGTTTAAAACAAACAAACAAAAAAAAACCCCACAACAGTTAATGGTAACCAAATTTCCTTTGAGTATTTTGTGTACCTGGATCCAAGTGACAATGTCCTAAAAGGGCAAAGTTGGAGAGCCACTAGTTTGCACGTTTTTGCGAGAGATGTGCACCCAGGGAAAGAAAACACCCCCAGACGGTGGAGTAGGATTAGTAGTACACTTCATTTACTTAGCCTGTGGCCATTGTAAAACACATAAAAAACACAAACACATGAAAACCAACAACAAGGATAATAATAGTACAGTAATAATAAAATCAATAATCCATGCCCCTTCTCGTAAGGGACTAATCAAAACCCCAGGGCACCAACCCGGTGCCCCATGAGCCCTACTCATTTAGTGAGGCCATCTTGGTTTTAAGCACATAGGAAAGAAACCTGGCCACATTAACTGAAACATTAAGATCAGTGTCCCGTAGAAGAAATATCTCCAACTGCGAGAAGTGCAAACTTGCTTCTGGGATAATGGGGTCAATATAAAATTTGCTCCAAACAACATAAGCAGGACAATCTAATAAAATATGTGCCAATGTCTCCTGGGGCGCATGCTGGCCTATACTTTTGCAATATTGGCATATCCTTTCAGAGTGAGGGATTCCCCTCAGTCTCCCCTCAGTAAAAGCCGATAGAAAAACACTGAATCTAGCTAAAGTAAATGCTACCCTAGTTTGCCCTATTCTAGGGTTAGACAAATAAGTAGCCCCCTCAGCAGGGATCAGGAGGCTCGTGTACAAATGGGCAACCTTTTGAGAGCCTCTATGCTCTCGTATATATTGGGCTTCCTGATCTTTTAGCCTAATTTCAACCCAGGCGTTGGAAAAAGGTTTGGAGGAAGAGAATCCCATAGAATGGAGAATTTCTGCGACCCTGGCTGGCCACTTGCCAACAGCTGTATAGATAATCGGCCGAGCCAATGAATCTGAATCAATTAGATTTAACCTAAGCCAGAATTTCAAAATGGCTAACTTAGCCATAACTGTAATGCGACAAATCCCAGCCTCTGCCCTCAGCAGAGTTGCAGTCATACATTTTGGTACGTGAAGAATTGCTCGAAGCATTCTATTCTGGTCGACTTCTAGCTCGTTGACCAAGGCTATGCTCCACACTTGAGCTCCATATAGTAGCTGATGGATTAATTTAGCTTTCAGAAGTCTTAGGGCCGGCCTAAACAACTTTCCTCCTTTGGCACAATAAAAGCTTATAATGCCCTGGCTGGTTGACTTTGCTGCAAACCGAGCGGACTTATAGTGGGAGCGCCATGAAGGAGTCTCTGAGACTATTACTCCCACAAACCTATAGTGCCTGACTTGTTCGATTCCATGAGACTCCATCGCCCATTTGTACTGAACCTGGCTTCTGCTTATCACCAGTACCTTAGTTTTGGTATAATTGATCATTAATAGTTCTTTCCTACAATATGAACAAAAGGCTTCCGTTACCCTCCTTAGCCCTATTCGAGTACAGGCTACAAGGGTTGTGCCATCGGCATATAATATGGCCGAAAATATCTGGCCTCCGAGCTCTACAGGGTGAAATACAGGATCCGCAAGTGTCTCCTTCATGTCATTTAGATAGATACTAAAAAGTAAGGGTGACCGAATACAACCTTGTCTGACGCCCCTACCCACTACTATCGACTGTGAGAGACTTCCATGCCTGTCAATTCTGACTTGAAGAGATGTATTAGCATGAATAGCCTGAATGAAATATAACAATCTCAAGTCAATCTGGTATACCCATAACATATGCCATAATTTCTCCCTGTTGACTGCATCAAAAGCTGTTTTTAAATTGACAAAACAGATGTGGTTTGGACCTCAGTTGGACATATTTAGCAATGAGTTGATCGAGCACGAAAATATGATCAATAGTTGAGACTCCTTTTTTGAAGTCTGCCTGCTCTCTTCCGATGAGATTCCTCGCATCAACCCAACTTTGTAACTACACAATAACTTTGTGTAAAGCTTGCCAATTATGCTCAATAAGCTAATCGGGCGATAATTTTCCAGATCTTTGGGATCACCTTTTTTTAAATATTGGGACTATTATACTCTACGTCCAAGCCTTGGGAATTTTCCCAGTTTCGTTAATAACGGTAAATAATACAGCCAAGGCCTGGCTCCACCATTCAACATTACTCTTAAGAAGTTCGGCCAGAATAAAATCAATCTCTGGCGCCTTCTTGGCTTTTAACTGAGTAATAATTAGGCCCACTTCTGCCGGAATAACCGGCTCCCAATGGGCCAAAGTATCCATTGAATTGATTGATACTTTCAAGGTTCCCTCATTTGAATTGGTGCCCTGGAGAAGATAGCCCTATAAGTAAGTTTCCCACTTACTTGCTGGGATATAAACATTCTCTTGGTTTGCTCTCAGGGCCCATGCTGATTTAATTAGAGACCAAAAATGTGAGGAATTACCCTCGCTTACAGCCCTCTATAGGTCTCCCCAATAAATCAATTGAAACTGCCTTTTCTTTTCTTTAATGAGCTTTTTATACTCTCTTCTTGCTGTTAAAAAACTATCGACCAGTGGGCTGTTCAAACTAACTCCTTTTATTGCTCGTGCTAATTGATTCAATTTTCGCTTAGCTAATCTACAGGTCTTATCATACCATTCAGAAACTCTATGCACCCCCCTGATTTTCCTAGGAGGGGCTAATGGAGCAGGATTAAATACACATACACATATAATAAATTTTACAAATTAAAATTACATTTTTAATATTTGTCATGTGTCTGTTATATCAACATACACACACAAAATAAAGCACACACACAGTAACTGCACCATTCCTTCAGTTTGCTTTGTGGGGACTTAATCTTCCCAAGCACACCCTAAGAGTCACGTCACAAACGTGTCTGCAGCAGCACTGGAGCCCTTGGATATTCTCACTTCAGCCTCCATATATAAAACATCCAATCCAATCAAATCAGCTTTATTAGACCGGACCAAAGGTCATGGCCAACACATAAAACACACAATAAACATACAATAATTATAATTCATCCTAAAATAAAATACAAGAGTAAAAAAGAGTACACTAGGACCAAAGTAATACAAGTACAATAAGACAAAGAAAAGAGTTAGCAGCAAGTTCATAAATTCATGGGGAGCTTAGATTCCAAGAACATTTTATGCACATCAAAGGCTTCTACTAAAAAAGAGATTACATAATTAGAAATCTCAGGGTCCTGATCACCCAGCGCTAAGTCCACCAATGTTTGAGTGGTTCTACCAGGATAAACTAGGAGCAATTTACTCAAATACATACTCCTAAGATTGTCATATAGGTGACAGTGGAACAGCATGTGGCCTGCTGTTTCCTCCTCTACTATATCATAGGGACAGAGCCTGAGATCGAAAGGGATACCATCAAAACGACCCTCCAGCAATTTGTTAGGTGGGGCATTTAATCTAGCGGACATGAACAACCATTTACCCCGGTGCGGGCAAGCAGATGATAGGTAGACTGCCATACGGTCGGCTTGAGGAGCCAAATCCAGGTATCTGATAACATGGGCACATCCTGTGATTTTTGCCTTCTCCCTTTGGTGGTCCAAATCCTGCCACCTACATCTCAGCTCCCTCCATGCCCCACCAGCATCCCTGGATAACAGATAGTCCCTCGACAAGCCTAGTCAAGCCAAGTGTTCCTCCACATTGACCCTCCAACGACTCCTGAAGGGATCTTCTCTCAGAAGGGGCAATAGTCCTATAGCCCCTGGGCAGGGTCACATTAATCCAAAACCTATGAACCACCGCCCAGGCTTTGAAAGACCAGCTCCTCTGTCCCATTTTCATTCTGACTGCCGCATTAGGCGTACCATCCGGAACCTTCATAATAGACCGCAGAAAAGTAGATTGAATTCTATCTAAATCAGCTGCTATCAAGGGGGCCCACAGTTCCCCCCCAAACAAGACCTGGGCACCAACCTTGCAGTTGAAAACCTCCCCAGCCATTTTAAAATCTATTCCTCCCGTTTGGGCAAATAATTTCCTAATCGCTAATGATGAACGTTTAGCCAAAACTTCAGCTCTACCCAGATGATAGTTCCAAGAGTCAGAGCAATGAAAATGAAGGCCCAGGTACTTTAAGAGATCTAACCTGTTCAATTGGGACGCCTTCCAACTCCCAAGTGTGGGTATTATTAATCTGTGTTTTTGCAAACACCACTATCTTTGATTTAGAGTGGTTAATTTCCAGCTGATTTGAGTGGCAATATCTGGCAAATGCCTTGAGCTGGCGATTTAACCCCACCCTAGTTTGGGAGAGTATAACCAGGTCATCGGCAAACAAAAGTCCGTCGATATACCTGGCAGCTAGTCGTAGAGGAAAAAAATGGGACTGAGCCAAAAGGGGAATCACATCGTTAAAAAAAAGATTGAACAACAGGGGTGCCAACACGCACCCCTGCCTCACCCCTCTAGCCACATTCACCAGGTCTGTAAGATGGCCTAAGGGATTTAGCTTAACTACCAGACTGGAGTCAGCATACAGGCTTCGTAAAAGGAACAAAAGTCTGCTATTCATGGATGAACTAGCCAATTTGGACCACAGAAGCTCTCTGTTCACTAGATCGAAGGCTGACCTTAAATCAAGAAAAGCCGCATACATTCTGCCATTAGCCTTACAATATTTATCAATAAGGTGAGTATAAGACAATGATCAAGGACTACTCTACCCCTCTGAAAACCTGCCTGTTCCGGGGCCAAAACCTTACTAGCCTCCATCCACTCAATAAGCCTAGCCTGTAGATGTTTTGCGTAAATCTTACTAGCAACGCTTAACAGGCTTATGGGTCTGTAGTTGGCTGGGGAGGTCCTACAGCCCTTTTTATAGATGGGTACTATAACCGCGCAACTCCAATGACATGGCAATAGGCCAGTTCTATCTATAGCCGTGAACAAGTTAGCCAGAACAGGTGCCCACCAATCTATAAACTGTTTAACAAACTATCACAATTAGGTCCCTACCTGGGGCCTTATTGTTCCTAAAGGTAGCCACTAATTCCATGATGTCACTAGGTGCTACTGGAGGCCACACTGGTAGAATAGAAAAATCCTGCCTGGATTATCTGGTAAAATACTTGGAGCAGCATACAGTGCCCCAAAGTGATCAACCCAGGAGTGTGATTCCACAAGGGGAACAGAACCCTGGGGGGAGCTGGATAAAGATGTGCCAACCAACTTCCCAAATCCTCTGGAGTCCCCGGTTTTGGCAGTCTAGAGAACTAATTTCCACTTTTGCTGATAATAGCCATATTTCTTCATCCTAATAAGGTGCTTGTATTCCTTTTTGGCCTGGAAATACTGCCTAGGAAGTTGCCCAAGAGAGCCCTGCCGGTATTCCTTATAAATAGATCTAAACACACACTTGGCACTATAGCACTCATTGAGATATAAAACTGAAACTATGCCCACAGCTCCAAGAAGACACAGACACTCCCTTAAAATGTGTACTTGTAACCCCCCATCTATTTTATTTATTTATTTATTTATTTACTGCAGCAGTCCTGGGTGCTTGGGCAAATGTAATTGTGGTTCCTACATACTTGGTGGTTGGTGAGGGAGAGGGGTGATGGGTGGGGGGTTGGGTGTGGTGGGAATGTTTTTTTATGCTGTGGTGGGTTTTATTGCTGTTTTTTAGTGTTTTTAATTGTAGCGTATTGTTTTTAAGATGCTGTGAGCTGCCCCTAAAAAGGGAAGGTTAGAGATTGGCTGATAGCTGACTCAAGAGTAAGTTTCATGAGCAAGGAGCATACCACAGTCTCCTTCAGGCAACCCGCCACCTTACCCTCCACAAGAGAAGCATTGACAACCCCCGCCAGCAATGGCCCCAACGTCTCTCGGATGGTTTTCATCAGCCAAGATGGGCATGAGTCAAGTTTGCAAGTCGTGGCTCACACAGCCCCCAGCACCTCAACCACATCAGCAGGCAATACCTGCTGAAACTGATCCCACAAAATTGGACCAGATGAGGCATTCATAGTCTCAGATACATTTACTGCATCAAGCACAGCATCGAAATCGTGATAGATATGAGCAATTTTATCTGCAAAATAGTCAATAAACATGTTTACCTAGGTTTGCCTACTAAAGAAAGCCAGATCCTCTGCATGCTCCTGTTCTCTGGAAGGCTTCCCCAATGATGGGCAATGATTTTAAGTCAGATCCTCACAGAAATATTATGGCAGATACCCTCTTTACCTGAGGGGGAACAGACCAGCGATGGAGAATTAAGATTTTTAGCTCTGAAGGGGGGGGAAGGAGGGAGCAGAGCCTTGAAGTTGTGATTTACTCTATAGGAGAGAGTGACTTCAATGTGGATCAGACTGCAGACCTGGTTGGTGAACAGGGCCTTTGGAGGACTATTATTTGTCTGTGGTGGCAGAAGGAAATTTAAATGCTAGCATAGTGTCAAGGAGGCAGAGTGAAGACTTCTTCCCAGCTTTATTCAAGTTAGAAGCTGAGGGGATAGTGGAAATGGAGGAGTTTAAGCGCAAAGTCCTCCTTGACCCCCGCCTAGAATCCCTTAGGCAGGTCACTTCAGACCAGAAAATAGCCTTCACTGAGGATCTGCGGGAACAAGTAGTTTGGGAACAAGGGAGGTTGTACCGATTGTGGTTAACTCAAGGGCAGAGAGGTGTCCTGGGAGCCCCTCAGACAATCAGTAGTACCACAAAAATTCTGAAAGCAATTGATGGGAGTTGGCCCATGTGTCCTGCGCAGGACACCTAGGAGCCAACAGAACATGCCAGTGGCTATCAACTAATTTTTACTCATCTAAATTAGCTCAGAATGTTTCTGACTACTGCAGGTCCTTTGAAACTTGCCAGAGAACAGGCAAGAGTGGTAGTAGGGCAAGGCTCTCTTACAATCATTGCCCATCATTGGGGAAGCCTTCCAGAGGATGGGGATAGATATTGTTTGTCCCTTTGCAAAACCTACACAAAGAGGAATGCGATTCATACTAACTCTAGTAGACTTCACCACCAGTTACCCAGATGCAGTTGCCCTGGCTTCTACAGAGGCTCCAGTGGTAGCGGGCACCTTTATTAAAGTTTTCTGCCAGTTGGGATTTCCCTCAGAAATTCTCACAGATCATGGTAGGGACTTTTTGTCAGGAATCATGGAGTGACTCTGGAAATGCTGAGGCATTAGACACTCACGAACCACTGCTTACCATCCAGAGTCAAATGGACTGGTGTAAAGATTTAACGGCACTCTAAAAGGGATGATAAAAAGCTTACGTAGATTCACTTCCCCATGATTGGGATGAAAAACTGTCCCACTTACTATTTGCCTATCATGAGGTTCCCCAAGAATCAACAGGGCTCTCACCCTTCAAACTGATGTTTGGTAAAATGGGTGAGGGAGCCTTTCATTCTGATTAAAGAGGAATGGGAAGGTAAGTTTTTATCTAAAAGAAACTAGTCAAGATGATGGGAATAGTTAAAAAAAACACATGGTCAAAACACAATGAAAGCAAGGGGCTTGGTATGACAACACAGCCCAGTCACAGGACTTTGAAGTAGGGAACAAGGTCATGGTATTCCTACCCTTGTGGGCGGACAAACTAAAAGCTGCATGAAGTGTCCCCCATGTTATTCAGGGCAGGTTGGATGTTACATACATTGTTGCCATGAGTGAGACAGGAAAGAAATCCAAAGTTGCTCATGTTAATATGTTGAAACCTTTTTATGACAGGGGAGAGTTAATAATGAGAGTTATAGACATTGATAATATGGAAGGAGAGGAGGACCTGTCAGAGTTGTTTATACCATGCTCCAAGGTAGTGATACTGAAGGTCTGGCTATGCCAGAAAATCTCTTGCCTCAGGATAGGAAGAAACTGACAACTGTCTTGCGCAGTTCAAAGTAGTATTCTTTAACAAGCCGGGAAGGACTGACCTGGTCAAACTCAGCACTGATGCAGGTTCTCACCCTCCTAGTCAATCCCCACTTTATCAGGTAAATAGGAAACTCTAGCTGAAATACTAGAGCGGAGAGTAATCCAGTCTCCCTCAAGTCCCTGGGCCTCATCTGTAATTTTGGTGCCAAAGTCAGATGGTTCAATAAGGTTTTGTGTGGATTACTGCAAATTTAATGTCCTTACAAAACCCGATGTGTATCCTATGCCCAGAATGGATACCTTGTTGGACCAGTTGGGGCCAGCCAAGGTTATTTCCACAGTAGATCTGTGCAAATGGCACTGGATGAGGATGCAAAGGCTAAAACTGCATTTGCAATCCCAAATGGCTTATATGAATTTACTGTTTTGACCTCCGGAACTCACCAGAATCTTTTCAGAGGCTGGTCAATGGGTTATTAAAAAGGACTGAGTGCATATGCCACAGCTTATGTGGATGACTGCTATCTTTAGCAAAGATATGGACCCATGTGGAACACTTAAGAACAGTGTTATCTGTCATTCAGAAGGCAGGGCTTACTTACTATCAAACCTAGCAAATATCAATTTGCCCTATCTGAAGTGGTGTATTTGGAACACAAATTGGGGAGTGGGAAAATTACACCACTGTGGGACAAAGTGGAAGCCATAATAGACTGGGAACCACCAGGTCATTTCTAGGGCTGTCAGGATATTACCATAGGTTTGCTTCTCGGGTTGGCACCATCACCAGTCCCCTATATGTCCTAACTCAGGGAAAAAAAAATGCCCGACCAAGTAGTTTGGAGTCATGAATGTCAAAGAGCTTTTGAGCAGCTAAAGGAGTCGTTGGTCTTACAACCTGTCCTTACAGCTCCTTACTATGACAAACATTTATTTCTCTGTAACCACTGAAGCCGCTCCAAGCTGCCTGTGGCAGGAGGTGGCGCGGTATAAATTTTAAAAAATAAATAAAATAAATAAATCTCAGACACTGGGATAGGGGTTATACTCTTGCAAGAACATGAAGGGGTGAAGCACTCAGTGGCCTGAATAGGAAAACTATCCCCAGAGTGGGGAACCTTTCCTTCATTCAAAAGGAATGCCTAGCCATTGTGTGGGCATTAGAAAAATGCTAAAGCCATATTTCTGGGGTAAACATTTCAGTGTTAACGGACCACTCTCCTCTGCAGTGGCTCCAGAACATGAGAAATACTGACTCCAAGCTCCAGAGATGGATGGAGCTGCAAGTTGCAAGAGTTTAACATCAACATCGAGCACATCACAGGATGCCAAAATGTGATTGCGGATGCACTATCCAGGAAGAATATGTCTTCTGCGCTACACTGGCTGTTAACTGTCTTTCAGGCCCGAATCCAGACGCTGGTTTTGACCTATAAAGCCCCACACGGTCTAGGCCCCGTTTATCTGAAAACACGCCTCACCCCCCTGCATCCCAGGGTGGCCTTTGCAGTCGTCTTTGAACACCCTCCAGGAGGTCCCATGTTATCAACGGGTCCGGACAGACAGGAAGGCATTCTCAGCGGCTGCACCATCGCTGTGGAATGCCCTCCCAGTGGAGGTCCATCTCAGTCCGGATCTTCTGGCCTTACGCCAACATTGTAAGACCTGGCTCTTCCGTCAGGCTTTTGGCAGAGGGGATGGAGGGAATGGGGTAGGGGGTGTTTGTCCTGGTAGTGATTTATTATTTTATTTGACTTTTGTATTTTTATATTTTGTATGCGTGTCTATTTTACTGTGATATTTTAGGGTTGTACGCCACTCCGAGTTGCCAGAGGCGAGAGGAACAGGATAGAAATATAAATAAATAAATAAATAAATAATAAAAATTCTGAAATTATTCAACATATTTCTGTTGGTATAGTTATTTTGCAATGTAATAGATGTTGTGGTATTATTGTGTTGATTGCGTATCCACCCATATATGAATAAAGCAAACCAATGCAAGGTTAGCTTTGTGCTTGGGGGAGGGGGGGAGATGGAGGGAGGGAGAGGTGTGGTAAAATGCTCCTTTAGGGCTAGCCAGTTCCAGCCATTATAGGGTTAAACTGAGCCCTGTAGGTTGACATGGCTCACACCTGAACATTCCGCTGACAGGTTCAGCCTATCAGTTCAAATCTGGAGGGAGTTGGTGGGGTAGAAGAAGAAAAAGGAAGAAAAAACTGAGCGTATCTCCCCCCCCCCCCCCCGAGGCGGGAGTCAGTAAACGTCTATAATGAAGATTGCTTCTCCAGGTTACAGATAAGCAGGAGAAGGTGTCAGCAAGTATTGTGAAGAGACTGCTCATGGATTGCCGGAAATTGGTGTTGCAGTGGCTGGACCAGGACGCACACAGTCAACTGCAGTGAGCTCAGCCCACCAGGCTAGCTGATGAGGAACTGGGAAAGACTGCAATTGAAGTTATGGAACCTGCCTGAGCAGAAATCTGAAAGGCAAGTTATTTATTAAAACTTATATCCCACCCTTCCTTCCCTTAAGTTATCAGCAAGTGGGACTGCGAACCTTTATAGAATCTGTTCTATATGCATTAGCTCACCCTGCCCAAGAGAGGGAGTGTAACGTTGCTCGTTAAGGCCTTGAGAGTTAATAAAAGCTGTTTTTCTTTAAACCAAGCACTTTGCTGGATCTCTTGTGAAAACCTCACACCTAGGCTATGTGGAACCTCAAGGTGAAAAGACAGTGAACAAGTAACCTTAAAGTCACTTAGTTGGGAAAGTCCTGGGTTGTTCCAGATGGTAATTTAGGCTGCGTTCCCATCTGCGGCGGCGGCAGAGGGAGGGACCAGGAAAGACACGGCAGCGTGGAGGAGTTGGCTGGCAGGAAAAGAGCCGGTGTGAACGGGGATCTGCGGCAGCTTTTCTCGCGCATGTCAGGGCAGGATTTTGCGCCCTGACATGCCTGAGAGAAGCCGCGGTAGATCCCCGTTCGCACAGGCCCTTTTCCTGTCAGCCGACTCCTCTGTGCTGCCACGTCCCTGGCCCCTCCCTCTGCCGCTGCCATAGATGGGAACGCAGCCAAAAATCTTGTGACCCAGTCACATTTCCAGTAAACCCAGGTGGTGGCAACTGTGTAAGGTGGCCACTGGATGGAAGGAGTGTGGAAATGCAGGGTATTCAATCTGTCACACTTACTAAGGAAAACCTTGTAGTTTCAGAGGTCATTGAGCTTGGGGACCCAGTACAAGTGTACCCCATTGCCATTCCCCCATCATCCAGTCTGCTCTTGTTCCTGTTGATGTGGCACTGATTCAGCAAACAACTTAAGCACATGCTTAAGCCTGATTAACTCTTCAATTAGATGTGTGAGTGACTATTTGACAATGCTGTAGTAAAAAAAGGAAATTTAACTAAACCATTAAACTGCCTGAGAGATATATTAAGTATATCTACCTACCCCAGAAGCATCCACAGTTCATCTAAGCATATTGTGGATTTTTAAAAAAAAGAGACACCCCCCCCTCTGGACGTTGTCCCATATTGAGCTGAAACATCAGTTTTTATTAATATGCATACACATGTATCCAAAAGGACAAACTAATGCTATTGCAATACATGCAAATTTATGTCAATGATGCATTATTCCAACCGGTTATGACTTTATTATATAAAAGGATACTTACAAGATGTAAAAAAGAAAACTTTTTGAACAGTTCTCGCAACAGAAGCTAAATAAATGTGCTTACCGTATAAAGCTCATTAAGAACTTTCATTAAATCCTCATGCAGCTGGAATGCAATCTCTTTGCTCTGTAATTAAAAAGAAATTATTAGGCTAAGACACTCAAATACCAACAAAATTTGCTCTTCTGTATTCATTCATATTTAAAAACTAGTGCAGTGAAGATTGTGAAGATGACTTTTTGACAGAATTCCAATAAACAAAAATTAATGATTCAGTGATGCCAAGGTAGACAACAGCTGGACAATTTTTTTATTTTTGTTTTATAGTATTTTTATTGAATTTTTCAGATACAATAACAAACACATATTTAACACTTTCCAACGTTCTCCAATGCTTGAGTCTTTCAAATAAACTCCCCCAATGACCCTTCCCACCCCCACGCTTTGGCTTTCATTCATTGTCCTTGTCCACAGACCCAAAATAGTCTCGCAACTTGTAGACCTGATGTTTCTTATAGTTCCAACAGTTGTGTACCCCGCCGCTCCACGCCATTCTCTTGCAGTGCTTCAACGAATGGTCTCCACTAACTTCGGAAAGCATCAGTGTCCCCTTTTAGTTCCGCTAACACTTTCTCCATTGTCATGTTCTTCCAAAGTCTGTCCTCCCAATCCCTTCGTGGAGTGCTAGTTTCTCCTTTCCAGTTTTTTGCAATTGCATAAAAACCTGCCACCAAACATTCCCTTACAGTTACCCAGTGTTCTTGCGTATGTGCTATGGAGTGTCCCAGTATGGCCACCTCCGGTTTAAATGGTAAGTTAACCCCTGACATTTTCGCTATAAATTTCCAGATCTCCCTTCAATACTCCGTTACCTTGGGGCAGGACCAACAATGATGTACCAGGTTACCTTGGTTATCGCATCCCCTCCAACATTTGCCAGTTACATTCTTGTCCCAATGCTTCACGCTGTCTGGGGTTATGTAATATTGATAAAATAGCTTTAAAATTGTGTCTTGTGATTTTTCAAAAATATATCACCTGGTCTGCAATTTATCCTTCTTATCAATTTTAATTTGAAGATCCCTTTCCCACTTGCTCCATACCTATAGGGGCTCCTTCACATATAAATTCTGTAATACTCCACATACCTTGCTAAGGCCCCCTTTTGTTACTTCATGGTCGAAGAGTAGTTTTTCTAACTGTGGGCTGGACAAAATTTTCTTAATGGAGGCCCGAAAGTAATGTAAGAGTGTGAATCTCAGGAAGCACCAGGAAATAAGGTGCCAAAACAAAGACTAAAAGTTTAGGAATAAATATTGTAAGCCTTTTCAACCTGAAAAAAACCACTCTGTTTATAACAGATATGATGTTTGTGTATAATAAACCACTTGGACTGTGAATCTGTTTCTATCACTGCTATAACCTTTGTTTCTTAGTAAGTTCAACAATATTCTTTATCTAAATGTTTATGCTTATAATAATTTTGCTCTCCTGTGAAACAAATAGCCTACTGCATAATTTTCCAACTGAAACAGCTTTGTTTAGCTTTCCTTGTCTGAATATTTATTTTCATTTTGGCCCTGAAAGAAGAAATGTTTGGCAGTGTTACTAAAGAAAAAAGAGATGTTGAAATAGGAGAGCTTAATTAGAGCTTCACTGAAATGTGTGTGTTAATCTAACAGTTGAGTTAAAAATTGTGAATTGTGGCAACTGCACTGTAGCCATTAGTCCAGCAGACTTGGAAAGCAGTTAATATAAAAAGGCATCTATAGGTTCCACCAGACAATTTACATTTTTTTCAAAAGCACGTATTTTCATCATATAAAGCCAAACTGCAATTTGGGAGCTTTTCATCTTAGCAATTCATGTTTGGAGTCTCTAATATAGTAGCAATAATGTCAAGACTTGGAACAGTAACTATCAAACATTACCCAAATGCCATAAATACATATAAGATACAAGCCACTAAGTCACCTTTCTGAAAAAATAAAAGTACTAAATAATCTTACCTATATTTTTCCCCCCCAGGAAACTTAATACATGAGATAATTTTTGATAAATGGCCAGGGAACAGGAAATCCTTGTTGAACAACAGTGCTTTCCCAATGGCAGCTGTGATATAACAAAACCCAGTTCCACATCAAGAGTAGCAGTTGTATTTTTTTAAAAATAAACATATAATATTTAACGCATGCTGATTGTGTGTGCACTCTGGTTGGCTTTCCTCAAAATTCCTTGCATTCCTTATGTTTTCTCAAATTTAGCATATTTTAATGTCTAACCACTCATTCATGTAGGTGTCTCTACTTGAATGACTAGCAACCAGGCTTACTTTTAAAAAGTCCTTTCAAATTCCAGACTAATAATTTTTAAAATGTGGTGTTATATGCTGGATTTATCATACACCATGAACAAAACATGCTGAATTATAATACTGTCAACCATTATATTACAACGTAATATAGTACGTTTGTCAGCCACTGGTCTAAAATTTAGGAAAGGTTTTCTTAAAAATTCCGAGTGATTTTTCATTGCTCTTTTTGGCACCCTCCAACTCTGAATATCTAAAAGCTTTTCCGCAGCGGCTGTCAGAAAATATTATTCAGTTTGCAGGTAGTTTTCACATAAGCAAATTCCTGAATACTGAAAATGATGATCTAACCCCCAAATATCAATCTAAGCACTGTTTTCTCATCAGACCAGATTCTTCATCTATAACCAGTCTAGTCTTGACGGTTGGGGATGCAATAGAGAAGATGAGCTAATCAGGTCAAAGAGCTATTTAACCTTTATGATTCCTGTTCCCAATACAAATATAGTTGCATGTACATACTCTTTGCTCCTCTTTGAAGAGCACCTGCCCATCATATTTACTCCTCTGTTGGTCCCTAAAAATGCAGCTAGTTCAAGGATCAACTCATATGTTCATAGTTATAGGTTCAGGCAGTAGGTCTCTGGGTCAAGCTTCTCCTTTTAGTTCTGTGTCATTCTACTCAGCTATAAGAGCACATGCAGTTGTGAACAGATATATTGAAAAAGCAATGGACAACACAAGCACTTGGTAGTCTTCTGGTGATGGGGCTAAAAGAAGGGAAGCCAACAAAGGGTGGTATCAGACGTTACGTTTTCGGCATTCACCACAGTCAACCGCAGTCAAACGTGGGCGGTGGTGAAAGAGCCGATCACGTCTGTTTGCTCACATCCAGATGTTCACCACAGTCGAACGCGAGCCGGGGTGAACCTAACCACACTTTGTGAGGTTGGGAGGAGGTCCAGAAGTGTGGTGAATGGTCACCACAGCAGGGGTGAACGAAAAGTAACTTCTGAACGGAAACCCCCGCCCGCGGTGAACGGAAATGACCATGGGCCGTGGTGATGGCATGCAGCATCGTTGCTAGGCAACCAACAACAAGCGGCAAACGGAGGGAGACTTAAAGGGCAGGAAGCAGCAGGGCTATGTGGCGGAGAAGGCGATGGAGATGAGGAAGGAGCGCAGAGAATGGAGCGAGAGGGCGAGGAGGAGAAGTAGCAGCAGCAGCTTCAGCAGCAACAGGAGGGGGAACCCAGCAGCAAACGGGACCACCCCGGAAGAGGATAAGGGGCACGTCTGGGTCAGAGCCGGGGAGAGGAGGAGCATGGGCCGGGAGGGGGCGAGGAAGGGAGGGACCACAGCCATCAGGGGACTCACCAGCAGCCCCTCTGCACCCCCAAACAGACCCGCAAGAGCGCACGTGTCCCGGAGGGTACCGAGGCCGGAGGAAGCCAGAGACAGGTGGCAGCGGAGGAGGAAGAGGCAGCGGAGGGACCGGTACCCAGGCGCCGGTACCACGGGGGGGGCAGTGGGGGCTACAGGAGACCCGAGGCCACCTCGCTATCTGGGCATCACCTGAAATGCAGGCAGAGCTGGCAATCAATGCCAGAAATGAGCAGGTGTTCGGCCAGATAGCCATGGAAATGGGGGAGGCCAGATACGAGAGAACGCCCACCCAGTGCCGGACAAAGATTAAAGAACTCAAGATGGGATTCAAAGACGTAATGGACAATAACCGGTGCTCCGGCCGGGCGACATGAGCCTCCCCCTACATGGACGTGCTGAGCCGGGTGCTCCACCGCAAGGGCTCCATCGTGGCCCTGTGCCCGGTAGGAGGCGGCGCCCGGTAGGATCGGCCAGCAGAGGAGGAACCCCCCCCCTTACAACCGGTGCCGCCTGAGCAAGCCCCCGCACCGGGCAGTGACCACGACGAGGAGATGCCTGGGACCTCGGGCATGCGTGCCCGACACTCCCCCAGCCCGACCTCCGGGGAGGCAATACATGGACCCGCAGATTCAGAGGATGTAGAGGGGGAGGAGGAGAAGGAGACCGTCACCCTGACCCTCACGCCCTGTCAACGCAGGGAGCGGGCAGAAACGAGCCCAAGCGACCATCCAGCCTCGGAGCGAACCGACACCGAGGGAGCAGGTAAGGCCAGGGCTGGTCAGGGCACGCGCACAGACACCAAGGGTGGGGGGGTGGGTGGGGGGTGGCAAGGCAGTGGGAAAGGGGCAGGGTGCTGGCCGGGCCAACAAGCCCCAAAGGAATGGAGGCGGGACGAGCAGAGGGAGCTGTCCATGGTGCTGGGAAGCCCATGCCGGGGGGAGGGAGCGCCCTGAGCACTGTGATCTGAGGGAGGGTCTGGGAAAAGCACCCAACACAATGGACCATCCCCCATGTCGCCCCAGAGCCACGCCGAGCATGGGAGGGCTGTGGCCCACCTGTACCCCCGGCACAGAGGATGAGGGAACACCGTGCACGGACGGAGGGAGGATATAGCACAGGAGTTGATGTCCACCAGCACGTGCCAGACAGAGGAGATGCTCGGGTCTGTCAACAGGTTAGAGGAGGGGACAACTAGGGCGCTGCATCAGGTGGAGGGGAGGGACCATGCTCTGGTGGCAGAGATGCGGAAGGACCAGCAGTTGCTAAAGAGAGACACGGACAGACAACGGGTAGCACTCCAGGAACATTCAGACAGGCAGGACCGTTGGTCCGATGAGCTAGGACGGAAGTTGGACCGCTCTCTGGACCAGAGTACGTCCCTCCTCCTGCAGGCTGGGGCACTAAGCGCCTTTATAATGGCTGCGACCCTGCATACAGCCCTGCCTGTTGTGAGACGGGTGCGCGCCCCCACCCTGGCCATATACCAATGGTTCGCGTGCACCCCCTCCACGCACTCGGTAATGATCCCCATCAGGTTCACGTGCTCCCAGAACCACTCAGCTATCGCTTGTAGCGGGGCTACGTGGCATCCCAGCTGTACGCGGTCCATCCCTGTGGGAGCTCCTTTCCGGTATGTCCGTCCCACGGCTAGCACAACGTGTGCTCGACTCCACCTCAGGCCTCTCTCCCGTGCCCCTTAGGTGTGCACGCCCCCACTCCCATGGGCCTATGAGAGATGGTAGGCTTCATCCTTCATAGATCCTGGCCGACTGTGCCTCCCTGTGCGTGCGCACGCCGTTTCCTCTATCTCC
The DNA here is from genome assembly GCA_003113815.1 of Sphenodon punctatus. Taxonomy (NCBI): domain Eukaryota; kingdom Metazoa; phylum Chordata; class Lepidosauria; order Sphenodontia; family Sphenodontidae; genus Sphenodon; species Sphenodon punctatus. The sequence continues at coordinate 348,439 of QEPC01006508.1, read as the reverse complement.
TACTGCAGGTGTACATGCGTGGGGCTGCCCAGCCTTGCATGCCAGCAGTTGTGCGCTGCACGCTCTCCTCGCTCCCCTCCACAGTGGCCCCATTGTTTCAGCTGTGCCGTTATCTGTCGGCCTAGGCAGCCCTTGTCTGCCTGTCGGCCCCCCCCCATGTACATCCCATGCAGCCCCCACGGCTGCTGTGGCTCATACCCTCCCAGAGCTGGCCCACGGCTGCTGTGGCTCATACCCTCCCAGAGCTGACCCATGGCAGCTGCTTCCCATCCCTCGGTCCCGCTCGGGGACCATGGTGCCTCTGGCCGGGCCTGGAATGCCCACAAGAGCATGTTTCTTTGCGACCTGTGGCATTAACCCATCGTTCAGCGCAGCCTCCGCTTGTTGGTCACCCGGCCTGCTGCCTATAGGTGCCTTAGCTTCCGGATGCTGCGCTTTGGCTATGTTATGACCGCTATTGACTGCCGGGTGCACTGCGATGAGCTTGGTCTCGCCCCATTCCCTGAGGCCCACGTTCCAGACACGCTGGGTGGCCTTGCGGCGTGGAGTCCCGCTGAGACTGCCTCCACTGTGTATGTGTGTGCTTGCCTTCCCGGGATATGCGACCTGCCTGTGTGAGGGTGGCCCTGTCCTGGCCGTGTCCTACTTCATCAGCGTGCAGGGCGCCTGTGGGTATCCACGCTCCCGCGGGGCTGCCTACTACCGCCGACTGGAGCTGTCCCACCTGCCTTGGCCCCCCAGGGATGATTATGGCTTGGTCCTGCCTCGTGGGCCGGAGCTAGCTGCCCTGTCGGAGGTGTGCAGCCGCTCTGATGTTAAGCTCGGGATGAGCTGTACGGATCCTTTTGAGGCATTCTACTTGATCTGCTTCCACATGGCCAGCCGAGGCTTCTGCCGGGGACTGTGGCAATGACCCTGCTTCTTGCACCTGCTCTCGCTCCCGCCCCCTACACTTGATGGGGGACCCTGCAGCAGGGTGTAGGGTGCTCTGGGTTCATCGGCACTCTAGCTCCACCGTCCGCTGCCTCCTTGGGACTACTGGACTCCCTGTGCCCGCATCCATCCGCCAGCCTGTCGCCATCTACCCAGGGACCTGCTCCCAGCGCCCTGGACCCCTCCGTATGGGCACCTGTGGACCTGTCGCTGCCAACCCTCAGAGCCTCCCCAGACTGTGCACTGTGCCCCCCGTTTCTGTTGTCCCCTCCCCCGCGCAATCCCCCTATGTCCGGTGCAGCTTCTATCCCCAATAAACACCTGTGGTGCTTCCCTGTGCACTGTGCTGCCTCTTGTCTCCTTGGGCTGCTGGGGCCCCCTTCCCTGTGCCCGTAGCGCTCCTAACCCCTCCCTTTCCTGCTGGGCTGGTGGTGCCGGCCCCCCCCCCCCGCTAGTACGCCTGGTCGGGAGTGTCCCTTTCCTCCTATGTCCCTGTGCTCCGCTCCCCTTTGTTGTGTGGGTGTGTTACTTCGTTGGAGTGTGAGAGCTTCTGATTTCGAAGTCTGTGCACCTTCCGTGTGGCCACTGCTTGGGAGTGCTGCTCGCTCTGCAGCTCCCGCCACCCCCTCCCTTCGTGTTTCCCTTCCCTGAGCGGGGCCCTCCGGCAGCTGTAGCATTGGTTGCCCTCAGGCGGCCATGTTTGCGTCAGCGTGCCCCGGTGCCTTGTGGGTCTCCCACCGCAGTTCTCGCCACCGCGTCACGTCTGTTGGGATCCCCCGGCCTGTGTTCTCTCCGGTTGACCCCAGGCGGTGGTCACGCTCCTGTCACGTCTGTTGGTGCTGTGCGTCTTACCACGGCCCGTGGTGATGCCATTCACACCGGGGTGGGATTCACTGTGGTGAATGTCACCACGTCATGTCTGAAATCACCCAAAGAAAGAAGTAAAAAAAAAAAAAAGGTGGGGGGGAAGCAGGATAGATTTTTCAAAAGGATAAATTAAAGACTGACAAAGATATTTGAGATATGGACTATGGACAAAAGGAAGGACATATAGTGGCAACTGCATAGGGCATGGCAGACATTTACCACAAAAGGGGCTCCCTGCAGATAAAACTTGGCACTACTCTGAGAAGAGAAAGTCTTGTAATGGGCTTGATTTTGAAACACTGGTATCTGACCATGCTACTTTAGCTGGTTTTTTGTTTCTTGTTTTTTTGTGTGTTTTTTTGTGGTGAGGGCTGGTTTTGGTTAAACTATGGATCGGGGTGGAGAACCGTTAACCTGGGTAATAGCTGCTAATGGACCTATCCTCCAGAAACTCGTCCAACACTTTCTTAATCCAGTTATTATAATAATAATAATAAACTTTATTGCTTGACAAAAGCCATTGCAAAACAACAATAAATACAATTAAATACATACATCATGTCCTCATCCAATTTTCAACACCCCTTTAAACTGCAACATAATTCAACTAAAACAAATTATCATCATTATAAGGAAGAGAAATTTTTCCTTTACCCAAAAATACATAAACTTCAAAAACAGAGAAACCACAGAAATAAAAAACAAAACCCCCTCCCCTATGACTAAGTGGGTTCTGACTGCCTGCTCTTCAAGACTAAAGTCAGGAAAGTAGCTGCCCAAATGACAGTCGCTAAGTGGTCAGATAGCAAAAACCGTAGACATCCTTCTTCTGAATGGCTCTGGTGGCAAACTAACAAAGGGGTTATATACTTTTTCCGGGCAGAGTCATACAAGGGACAGGGGGGAAAAAATGCACCAAAGACTCTACTTGCCCTTGATTACAATGACAAAGACGGTCAGCTCTCTGCACCCCCCTGTATCTACCCTGAGTGGAAGCTAGGGGTACTAAATCCAACCTTGCCAGGAAAAACATGCGCCTGGCCGATAAAGACCCCCATCCAGATAAGTCAGAAGGAGCTGTGGGAGGACTACCATCTGAGAATAAGTGCATAAAAAACTGCAAGAATTCAAGGCAGCCCTCTGCTCCTGTACTGAAATATCGCATAATCTCTTGAGTAGAAGTCTAGAAGCACACCTGAAGCCTATAGACAATAAAGCTTCAGGCGAAAGGACTAACATACAGGCCCGCTTCTTGACCATATCTATCCAAGGGTTCTGGAACAAATCTCGGCAAACCAAAAGAGACCATGGGGCAGCTAACCCAAAAAGAAGCTGGAGCCAATAACGAAAAGCCCTAGCCTAGATTTTCTTGCTCAGCAGAAAGAATCCACACTCCGCGTAAAGGGCTGCATTAGGAGTTCCTGCTGGAGCTGCTAAAATAGTGCATATGAAGCCTGATTGAATTCATTCCAACAAAGGCAACTTTTGAAGGGCCCAGAATTGGTTTCCATATATTAGCTGTGGGATCAATTTGGCAGAGAGTAGTTTCAAGGCTGGTGAAATCAAATGCCCACCCCTCCACCTATAGAAGCTAATGATATTCGTTGAGAGCACCCTAGCCTGTTTTAAGGCTGCCAGGGCTTGCATGGACCAGGCACCATTTGACTGATAGAAGAGGCCCAGGTATTTAAAAACCCTAACCTGGGCCACCTCACTGCCACCCACCGTCCATTTATATAACACCCTTCTTCTAGTAAAGCAAAGAACCTTGCTCTTTTCATAGTTTATTTCCAGGGAGTTTGAATCACAATAACCTGCAGAAGAAGTCAGCAGGCGCCTTAAACCAACCTGGGAGCGGGACAGCAGCACCTGATGTACCGCCCACCATGGGAGAATGAAAACCCTAACCTTCAAAATGCTCCAAGATGTCATTTAGGAAGATGTTAAATAGGATGGGGGCCAGCATGCATCCCTGCCTTACTCCCTGCTTTACTGGAATCGTTCTTGTATGTCTCCCTCCTGGGTCCAGCCTAACTGTTAATGTATTCCCCTTGTGTAATGTAATAATCAAAAAGAGCAGATGCTGGTCTATGTTCAAAGCTGACAATTTAGCCCACAAACGGGCTCTAGGGACAGTGTCAAACGCCGCCCTCAAATCCATGAAGGCGGCGTATAACATTGATGGTGGTTGTGAATATTTCTGAATTAAATGGTGCAAAAGGAAACAATGGTCATCAGTAGCCCTTCCTGCCTGAAAGCCAATCTGGTCAGTGGTCAGTATCTTTTCTGCCTCTAGCCATCTAACAAGCCGACTCAAAAGATATTTAACGTACAGTTTGCCAACGGTATTTAGGAGGCTGATGGGCCTATAATTTCCTGGAATTTTTGGGTCTCCCTTCTTGAAAATGGGGACCACTACTGCCTGGCCCCAATCATGCGGAATCTTACCATGCTCGTTTATTCCAGAAAATAAAGCAGCAAGGACAGGTGCCCACCATTTAACCCCTGTGTTTAGAAATTCCACTGAAATCCCATCTGCCCCCGGGGTCTTTCCACTTTTAAGTGAGCCGATCAAAACTTCTATCTGTTCAGGAGAGACAGGTTCCCATCTCGGGACCGCATCTAGGAGGGGTAACTCCATCCTACCCATTCCTATCCCTGCATAAAGAGCCAAAAAATGACTCTCCCAAACTGCCTTAGGGACTGAAACAAAAGGGATCCAAGCTTCCCCTCACTAGCTTGCAGAAAGTAGCTGGGTTTTTCTGAGCAGCTACTTCAAGCTCCTTCCCACCCTTTACAGTGGGTCGCCAGTTTCTTAGCCGAAATCAGGAGACGATACCCCTTCCTACACTGCTGCAAAACTCCAAAAGCAGAACCTGACTGGGAGGATCTAAAATGCCGATAAGCTCGACGTAAAGCAGCCCTTGCCCTACGACATTCTCTGTCGTACCAGCCAGGGCGCGAGCATATCCACGAGTTGGATGATACGAGGTCAGTTCCGCCACAGACAAGAAAGGGTAAAAGCCAACTCACCAGTTCCCGGTATGATTGTAGTAACTCCTCTACATCCTTAGCATCCCTAAAGCCCTGAAGGAAATCCATCCCTTTAGCAGAATTCAGCTGGACTAAAAGTTCTCGTTCCAGTTTTTCGCCCCCCACTAATAACACTAATAGCCTTGACCACATCTTATGGCAACAAATTCTACAACTTGTGTGTTGAGTGAAAAAAATACTTTTGTTTTAAATCTACCACCTGTTAGGTTTATGGAGTGTCCTCTAGTTCTAGTACTATATGAGGGTAAATAACAGTTCCCTATTAATGTATTCCACACCACTCATGATTTTATAATCTTCTATCTTACTCTCTCAGTCGTCTGTTCTCCAAGCTGAAGAGCCCCAACCTATCCAGCCTCTCTTCATAGGGAAGCTGTTCCATACCCCTTATCATTTTGTAGCCCTTCTCTGTACCTTTTCTATTTCAGCTATATTTTTTTTGAGATGGGGCAACCAGAACTGCGCACAATATTCAAGGCGGAGTTGCACCATAGATATATATAGTGGCATTATGATATTCTCAGTTTTATTCTCCCTTTATGAATAATTCTTAACATTGTTTGCTTTTTTGATCGCCTCTGCACACTGAGCTGACGTTTTCAATGTATTGTCCATGGTGGGGGCCGATCCCAAGGCTTGCAGATCCTGCGCGTACCCCCTGCGCGCGTGCGTGTGCACAGTTTTCACACAGCACCATGTACCCGCAATGAAGGTGTGCACAATTTCTGCATGGGTGCGCACATGGGATCTGTGGACCTTGGGATCAGCCCCAATGACTGCAAGGTCCTTTTCCTGAATGGTAACTCCTAATTTAGAACCCAGCATTGTGTACATATAGTTTGGATTGTTTTTCCCTATGTGCATCACTTTGCACTTGTCCACATTAAATTTCATCTGCCATTTAGATGCCCCCTCACCCAGTCTCTCAAGATCCTCCTGCAATTCTTCTGTCTGCTCATGTTTTAATTACCTTGAATAACTTGGTGCTGTCTGCAGATTTGATCACCTCACTCCCCTTTCCAGATCATTAATGAATACATTAAGTAACAACTGTCCCAGTACAGATCCCTGGGGAACTCCACTATTTACTTCCCTCCATAAAACCATTTAGTTCTACTCTTTGCTTCCTATCTTTTAGCCAATTACCGATCCAGAATAGGACATATGCCTCTTATTTGATGATTATTTTTTTTCCTCACGCGTCTCATGAGGGACCTTATTGAATGCTTTCTGAAAATCCAGATGCAATATATCAACCTGCTCTCCCTTATCCACATACTTCTTCACACCCTCATAGATTAGCGAGACAAGACTTCCCTTTGATAAATCCATGTTGACTCTTCCTCATTAAGCCATGTTTATCAATATGCCCCAATTCTGTTTTTAATAATAGTTTCCACCATTTCCCCTAGTACAGACATCAGGCTCACTGGTCTGTAGTTTCCAGGATCACCTCTGGAGCCCTTTTTAAATACTGGCATTACATTCTCTACCCTCCAGTCCTTATGTACAGTGGCAGATTTTAGCAGAAGGTTACAAATTACCAAGAGTAGGTCTGCAATTTCATATCTGAGAGAAAATATGCTATTTTTATATTTCTATTGTTTCAAATGTTTATACTGTAAGTCGCCCCGAGTTGCCTTTGGCAGGAGGGGTGGGGCAGAAGTTATTAAATAAATAGACAAACTAAACTAGTAACGATGGTCTACACCCCAGAGTTCCGAAGGAGCTCAAATATCCACTGGAAGGGAGTTCCACAGCCGAGGGTCGGCCACCGAGAACGCCCTCTCCATAGTTGCCCCCCAAACAACTCGGGGGACTTCAAGAAAGGTGCTCCCGGTCTCTTCCAGGTATTATTGAAAGCCAATACAACCTCTGAGCGCTGCACAGAAGTTTAGGACAGAGATACTTAAGGTGTACGCTCAGGAAGAGGAGGATCCGGATCATCAAGAGCACTCCAATCCGTGTGTGCATGCCCTCATATCTGTTCCCTTATCCTGAGCTCAGTCTTCCAACGTTTGGGGTTAGGAACTGGATGCAGGGGCCAGATCCAGTAACTGGAAAGGGACCAAATAAAAACTAGCCCTGGGCCACATTTGGCCCTGAGGTTTTCTCCATTCCTAATCTAGATGCCCGCAATCTAATAGATTGACTTGTCAGAACAAACGTGTTGCAGATGATCATTTAGCATCAGAAAAATTCTGGCTCTGGGGTTAGTAATAAAGGTTTTAGAGTATAGTTTGTATCATATGTTTGCCAGTTATTTGCTACCTCTATTACCCAACATATGCTTCGGTGCTGCAGTTCTTCAATCCACTTGAAAAGTTGCCTCTCTTTGGGAGTTTGTTCTCAGTAATGCTAAATTATAGTATTGCTAATCCACAAAAATATTACAAACAAGATTGGACACACCACCAAGTTTGTTGGAGAAAAGTTCATAGTCAATACAAAGTTTAAAACAATTCAATATGAAGTTAATTGAGCTGTAAAAGCAATTTCCCCCAAAAAGTTCATTAGTAAGGAATAATTCAACATGAAACCCTGCAAACCAATAGATTAAGAATTTTGGGGGGGGGGGGGGGGGGGGTTGGATTTACACATTTTGAATCATTGGCAAAATATGGTAAAATTAAAGTTACTGCTTTAGCACCATTAATAAATTCTTAAGATAATTTTCTTTGGGCTTCCCTGTATTCTAGAGGAATCAATTTACTGCAGGATAAAATTAATTTTATTTGAAACTTTCTAGATGCTAGAGTATAGCAAAGATCAAAGGTCTTAATAAGCCCTCATTAGAATGGAATTACAAGCAATCTTATTGTGCTAAATTATAGACTACCTTTTACTAAACCAATTATACTCATTCCTAATCCAATTTCCAAGTGTCTGGATAGATTAAGATAATTGGAAGACAACGTCACAATACATGCAAAAAATTACATATTTCTTCCTACAGAATTAATTGATACAGCAGCTCACCCAGACACCCAATATTAAAATATATCTCAAATACAGGAATGACATCCCAAATCCTGCATGTATTTATGTATATGCTTAACTTTAAGCACATCAAGTTTAATTTTGTTAACAGGACTAGTATTCACGCTTAAGCATGTATATAGGCATTTGCAAAACTGGAGCCCAAGGCGGAGTGTTAACAGATGAGAGATTAGCCTGCTGGAGTCCAGGGTCACTCCATGAAGCCCCCATGCAGCTGTCACTTGTGGGATCTGCATGATGAACCGGACAGATGGGGAAGCGTTTTCCCCAATTGCACTCTGCCCCTCCCCCACCAAGATGTGGTTACTCCCTGGACTGCTCTAGGCGCTCCGCCTGGGACTCTATGGTCCTAGTGGACCTGCACATGTGCACACTAAGAGATGGGAGGCAGTCATGTGGGTGCACACTCGCTCATATCAGCCAGCATTTGCTCACATGGTAGGTTCCACATTTACCAGGACAATTTCGTGAGTGCAGGCTGCAGGGTGGGTGGATGCAGGTGAACATCTGGCAGCCACCTACAACAGGTGGTCACACATATGCGGGGTCTAATCTGGGCTACTGTCTCGTCTGCTTTTACCCATCGTTAAACTTGTTTTTTTGCCAACTGTCATAGAAATTAGAATGCTTAGCAAGTTGGTGTTGTCAAAGCTACAGGTGAAAAATGAATGAACAGATTTTTGAATTCTAAACAAAATTATTATTTATTTATTCATTCGATTTATACCCCGCCCCTCCTGAACACAGCTCGGGGCGCCTTCCAACAATAAAAACAACAAAGATAAAACAATTTAAAATATATAAAAATACAGTCTCAATATTAAGAACAGGGCCCGGGATACATTAAAAAATACATAGGGTAGGGGCAATAAAAAATCCACTAACCCCCCCTCCCCAAAGGCCTGGGTGAACAGCCAGGTTTTACACCTTTGTTGAAATATCAAAAGGCTTGGGGCCAGGCGAGCTTTCTCCGGTAGGCAGTTCCAAAGACGCGGCCCGGCCACCAAGAATGCCCTCTCCATTGTGGCCCCCTGCTTAACACAGGGGACCTCCAAGAAGGCACCCCCGGCAGACCGAAAGAGCCGCTCCGGGGCGCGGAGGGTGAGGCAGTCCCTGAGGTATGAGGGGCCGAGACCGTGAAGGGCTTTGTAAATCAATACCAACAGCTTATGCTTTGTTTCACTCTGATACTTTCATCAGAGGTGTCTGTCATATCAAGTTCTCATGAAGCTATTTACAGTGAGTGGCTCACCTGGAAGTAGAGAATTCGAAGCTAAGTACCCTGCTCCGCCCGACCAGAACCTTGACTAAGGCACTTAGTCTGTTTGCATTATGGAGATAACAATACTTTCCTACTGCATGTAGGTATAGTGAAGCCAAGTACAAAGATCATGAAATGTTTTAATATTAAAATAGGAGTCATAAAAGTAGTTTCGTTACAGATAAACTTTAAAGCCGCCATGAGCTGCCTGAGGCAGGTGGTGAGCAGGATATAAATGTCAAAAATAAATAAATAAATTTATTATACACTAATGGCCTGACCATAATCACACTGAACCAATGGAAGTGTCTTCATTTCTTTTAACTGGAACTGAATTAGGCAAATCAAACTATGATTTGACTGGATCCGTCTGCATTTTTATTTTAATTAAGCTCCATCTTGAATGGAACTTTGCAATGTCTGCATTTGGGATGTGCATTAGCTACAGAATTCAATGATGACATTCATTAAACATTCCTCTCAAACAACTATGCTGGTTAGTCTCTGAAGAACTCGTGCACCATTTTTTCAAAAGAAGCCTTCACCAGCTGCTGCCGCTCAAAACAGACAGATAACCTTGTGGGCAGGAGGGGTGGAATATAAATTTTAAATAAATAAATAAATAAATAAAATAACTAATCCAGAGTAAAACTGGCCAGGATCTGCATCTTGTAGTGATGAGCTGCTTCCCTATCTTTTAACTGTTGAAATCATTGCCTTTTATTCTGAATGATCAAAAAAATGCTGCAAAGATTCACAAAATCTGACTTCTGAACTAGAGCTGGCAGATAGTCATATTTCCTGTTAACAGTCAAGATTATGGTGGTAATTTATTTGTTGTCCTTGGCTTCTTCTACCCTTTTTTATTGTAAACACTAGAAAGTACATTCACATTGGCTCATTTTAACTTCTGTCCAAAGAAATTAAGACTGTATAACATTTAAATACACATAAAGGATTTTGTGTATCTGTAACAATGCCACAGGTGAAACCAATATCATCGTATAAAATGCTATGGGAAAAATCAATCAATCAGAATCATTTTATTCTTTGACCATTGGTCCTACAATACACCATACAACCAAGTATAACAGAGAAAAAAGAATATAATAAATATGAAATAAAAAGATACAAAAATATGAGTTTAAATGTAATTTCAGATGTTACGAAAACGCCTTTCACCACAGTGAACCTCAGTGGATTCCCTGTGGTGGCGGCATTCCCGTGAACGTCTGTTTGACCTCCCCCCCTCCGTCAGATGTTCACCACAGTGAATCTCTGGCAGGGGTCAAAGCTAACCACGCTCCGGGATGGGCCAAAAGTAACGTGTGTTACCTTGGCCCATCCCATATCATGGCCCCGACCACGATACGGGATTGGGTAAAGTGGCCTGACTGGCTGCTGTGCCCGCCTGTCTCCCCGAGGGTGGGCGGCCGAGGGAGCGCAAGGGGTGGAGCTATGTGGCCGCATGTCGTGCCGCGCAGCCCGCCCCCTCCCTGCAAAGCCCCGTCCCCTCCTCGATCCCTGCTAGCGATCAGGCCGGCACGTCTAAAGGACGGACGGCCTGATCACAGACCGGGATCCCGGTCCAGGGTTCAGTGTGGCGGGCCAAAAGGCCTGTCACGTCTGAAATTACCCAATGATAAAGGGATTAGTCAAAATTCTCATGTTACCAACAATAGCGTTTATAAATTCTATACAGTTTCCTTATTGCATGCTACTAATTTACAGCGATGAAGAACCACGAGGGTGTACGCATAGTTAGCAACTTTCTTTATAATGAAGTCTTTGGAATTTGCAAGTAAATATAACATTTTTGCTTCTACCTCCCAATCAATTCTATCCAGAAGCAATGTCTAACATTTTCTCCCTTATCTTCTTTGACTAAGGGCACTTACATAGAATGGGTAAGATTTTCTATTTCTTGGGAGCTGCAGATACAATAACGCAATTCATAAGACGTATTTTTATATTTGCCCTCAAGAATAGTAGAGGGTATTAGTTGAAAACGAAGCAGTGTAAAAGCTCTCCGAATGGTGAAATCTGAGAGTAAAATCAAATAATATTCTTATTGATGTTGTTTCTTAATAACTGAATACCAAGGAGATATTTTACACATTGATTGCCTCCATATCGTTTTGTTTAGCTATGTCAGCAAGACGAGTAGCCACCATAGCCTTAACCTTTACCTGTGGGTAATTTTGAAGAAAAAGCAAAGGAAGTCCCATTCCATTCAACACCTTATTTAAATTCATTATCCATGCTATTTTAGAATCAAAAAGTGTCATATCGAGACAACAAAGCTTAGGGAACCTATTGGAAAGCATAGTATTTAAATGTAACCAATATAGGATGGGTCTTAATAATATTCTAGACACAATGGAAATCACTCTGGTTTCAGCCTTGAACATGCTAATGGATGTACAAGTTGGAACTCCCAACAGTACACTTAATAAATGATTTTGAGGTGGCTTCAGGGTTGATAATGCAGATAATCCCCCGATTTCTGCCCTATATATAGCCTGAGGTAACAACTTGAACTACAGAAGTTTTAAAGTCAGTTGTGTAAGCCTCCTACCAGCCAATCTCCAGAATCTTATTATTCTGTTGACTATTTGAGAAAGTTTTAATTTTAACGTCTCAAAATGATCTACCCAGGTACCATTAAAAGAGAAAACGAGACCTAAGTACTTGTAAGTTTTAATCCACTCCAAACATGTTAAATCTACTGACCAGTTTTTCCTTATCCAATTCTTTGCAAAAATCACCACGTTAGATTTATCACAATTAATCATTAGATGGTTTTCCTTGCAATAATAATCACTCAAGGTCCCAATTTCTGTAGATGAAATGAGAGCCATGTCATCTGCATGTAATAGTATTCTCAGTTTTCTTCCATATATTGATACCGGGTGAAACACAGCTCCTTGCATTTTCTCAATTATATAATTTATAAAAAAAATATTTAAAAATGGAGCCAGCACATAGCTCTGTTTAACTCCGTTAGTAGTAGGAATAGGATCAGACATACAGCCTGATTGTGCAATTCTGACTCTTATAAAAGTATTCTGAAAGAAACATCGTATATGTAAAAAAATATGTTTATCAATATTTGTATTGCTCAGCTTTGCCCACAGAATTTCCTGATCAATAGTACTGAATGCTGATTTCAGATCTATGAAAGCAGCAAGTAACTTCCCATTGCTCAGATGTGTACTTGCTTATTAAATAAGACAAAGCAATGGTCTGTGGTTGAATGGTTAGACCTAAAACCAGCTTGCTCCTCTGAAAACAATCCAATGTCCTCTGCCCAATTTTCAAGTCTTGTTAGTAGCGTTTTAGCATACATTTTAGCTATAACATTAATCAAGCTAACTGAACGACAGTTTGATGGCAACGATCTATTTCCCTTTTTGTATATTGGGATTATTATGCTCATATTCCAGCCCTCTCTGGAGGGACCCCGAACAGATTTATGTGATCAAACAACTTACAAATCACCGGAGTCCACCAATCAATATATTCTTTGAATAATTCACTGGTTAATCCATCTTCCCCCGATGCTTTTCCAGACGGGAGTTGATTAATCAGAGCCCCCACTTCTAAACTGGAAACTAATTGCCAAGTTGGTAAGGTGACTATATCTAAACCGGACAGCAATTCCTGAATATTATTGAAAATTTTAAAAAAGTGGTTCTGTCAAAGAGGACCAGGAATACCTATGTCCAGTATATTGTAGGTAGTATTTATCCCTTTATTAACTAAATACCAAAACATTTGGGTATCCCTTTTTTGGACTGAACGCAGAGAAAGTGTTGGTGGGCCAATTTCTTTCTTTTAATTACATCTTTATACCTATCTTTTGCCTCCAGGTAGTTTATGATAGCCATAGGCGACATCAATTTTGACCCTTCTAGCAGTCTTTTTCACTTGTGTTTTGAATACCTTGCATTCCGAATCAAACTATGTTGGAACTCATTGCTTGATAGGATTGAAATCACTGATTAACAACCCTTCCTTTATATAAATTATCACCCTAGTAAGAGATCCTGGACAATCTTCTATTACGAAGTCCATTTGCTGGAATTGGTCCTTTATAAAGCTAATTTCTTTTGAAGTGAAAAAGGATTTACTCTTCACTGCCAATTTCGGACTCCATTTTAACAATCTTTTCATGGGTGACTCAAAATGAGAGAGACTAGGGTCTGTTTAAAAAAAAAAAAAAAAAAGAAGGTCAGACTGAAAAATAAACATTAATGCTAAGGGTTGGTGGTCGCTGCAACCAAAGGTCAAAACCTCAAAATCCAAAAAACTATCAGCTTGATTTGCAGGTACACAATTGTAATTGATAATGATGGATCCATTTTTATTAATAAAAGTTAAGTCTCCATCTGGATCTAATCTTGACTGACCATTTAACGTTCTCCAGTTATTTCGATACAGAAATTTCATTAACTGGATTCCAGCAGCAGTGATAGCCATATGTCTATATCTCCTATCGGGATAAAAAAAAGGGTCATCTAAATCAATACCCATAATTTGGGCGATGGTAATATCATTCCCTGTTTGTGATTTGAGATTACCCACAAACATTATTGAAGCTGAGGGGTACTCATTCTTCTGAAACAAGCACCTGCAGGAAACTACACTTGTGAAGTAACAGAATCGAGCAGAGAAGGAATAAACACCGTTGAACTTAAATAGGTAAAAAATTTCTGTTCATCAGGGAATCAAGCTGGCTTTGGGCTAACCATTATCCTTGCTGTGATTTTAGTGCGAATTCTAGGCATTCTGTTGTGAGCAGACACATCATTATGGCAGCAGGGATGGGGCAAATAGAAGGAATGAGGACAGGTTTTTCATGTATTGTAATGATGATTTGTTAATCTTGTACTGTAATTATGTGTTGTTGGTCCATTTGGGACACAATTTTCTTTTCCATGTTATATTTATTTGCTGTAAGGTGTTGTTTTGTATATTTCCACTTTTGTTGTGAGCTGCCTCGAGTTGCCTTTAGCGAGAGAGTGCGGGATACAAATTAAAAGTGAAATGATGGACTTGGAAGGGTTTTACGCTGTGTGGAATCATGTGTGGGAACTGATTCAGGGTGAGATTGATCCAAATGAAAAGAGAACAACACTATGTTTAAATAAAATATGAAAAGTTATAGTATTAGTTTAGAAATAGTTAGGGACCAAAACTGTAACTAGGTCCCAGTAGAGATAATACGACAACTTTTGAAAAAACAATAAAGAGATTTTTTTATTTTTTTTTAAAGTGAAATGAAATGAAATCTTCAATTTGGACAAAAAGTCCCCCAAAGAGAGCCAAAAATTGGCTCGTTCATACAAACTTAAGGCAGGAGTCAGATATATATATTTATAATAATTATTACAGAGGCTCCATCCTGTGAAATACAAACAACTAAGACATTTTGGGTGGGCATTTTGGAGTTTAGTGCATACTACTCTCAGAGATTTATTTATTTATTTATTTATTTCATTACATTTATTAGCCGCCCCCTCATGCCAACGGCATCTTGGGGCGGCTTACAATATTATAAAAACGCAATAATAATAAAATCAACACCAATAAAAATCCAAACCCACAACAATTTATAAAAACATCACTAAAAACAACCCCCTACCCCAACCTCTCACCCTCCCCTCTGAAGGCCTGGGCGAACAGCCAAGTCTTGCAAACACGTTGGAAGGCCAACAGGCCCAGGACCAGGCAAGCGTCCTCCGGGAGGGAATTCCATAAGTGTGACCCAGCTACCAAGAACACCCTCTCCATTGTGCCCCCCCGACCTCCGCCCCCGGAGGATCAAAGGGATCACTCTGAGGCGCGGAGGGCGAGGCGGTCCCCGAGATATGAGGGGCCCAGACCTTGCAGGGCTTTATAGATCAATACTAACACCTTGAAGTTGGCTTGTTTGTTAGATGAACTAACAAAAATTACTATTCCCCCAGCTGATCTTCCTAATCTTTCCTCTTTATAAGCAGGGAGATCCCACACCTCATACCCTGGAATAGAAAGGTCTGCCCCATTTACAATTCACAATTTCTGAATACAGAGGATGTCATACTTCTTTAACATCACGTGACTCATCCGACATACGGGCCTTCCATCCAGCCACGTTCCATGATACTATTTTCAGTGAAGCTTTATTTACTTTATCACCCCCTTGTTTCTTGTCATAACAGATTTACCTTTTCACAAAGAACTTCATTACAACTTTGTTCCTGAGAGAGACTCAGCTCTTCATGAAAAATTGCCCCATTTCCCTTCCTAAGATCCCAAAAAAATTCAGAGGAAGGCTCAGATACTTTGATATTAGGACCAGAAGTAAGACCCAGCTTGTCACCCATAGAATCACAATTTATAATTGGAACTGAATTTACATTAAACTGAGAATTTAAAAGATTATTCTAATCAGCATTTATTATAGCTTGAATACCTTGTTTCACTGGTTCAGAACTAGACAATGCTGGTCTACCAATGATCTTTAAATCTGGGGCTTGATAGTTAAGAATATTGTTACTAAATTTCTTTTGAATGTGAATCAGTCTCTGAAGGATCTTATTCTGATCTGAAATAGGTAAGGATTCAAGGGAGTCTTGACACAATACTCCATCAGCATCTGATACTGTTTCTGCCCGACAATAATTAACCAAATCTTTAGACACCCTAGTGATTTTGTCCTCAGACCTTTCTAAATCTATTATCTCTTGCTGTTATAGACTTCCCTCAGCTGATGTTTCTTGATTTTGCATAGGTTCCTCATTTGCACAGACAATCATCAGGTAATTGAGTCACACGATTCTTATACAAAGGATCCTTATACCTCTTTCTTCCAACAAATGAAAAAACTCTTATCTATATGAATCCCTCAAGCGATGAGGAATTTCCTAGCATTGAAAAATTTCAGTACTAAATCAGCCCTAGAGAATGTAATCACAACATGTGATATTGGCTCTTCCCAAGAGATCTGGTTAATCTTACAAATTTTAGAATCCTTGATTCTGATTTTAAGTAGTTGGAAAATATATTTCCTAATTTGATGTTTACTTAACCAATTTGGGATGGTACCATTAGAAAAGGGTTGAATCCTTAGGACAATTGAGCAAGTATCTAATTTCCTCTCTTTCTACCTCCTATTTGCTTATCGGGAAGTTCCTCAAGAGTCAACGGGGTTTTCACCCTTTGAACTCAGATTTGGCAGACGAGTACGGGGACCCCTAGATCTGGTAAAGGAAGGGTGGGAAGGTAAGATTGATTCAGTTAAGACTTCAGTGGTTGATTATGTTTTAGGATTTCGGGAAAAGATAGTCAAACTAATGGATATAGTTAAAGAAAATATGGTAAAGGCTCAAAGCAAACAGGAAAGCTGGTATGATAAGGCAGCTCGTTTGCGAGAATTTAAAATTGGAGACAGGGTAATGGTGTTTTTACCCTTACAGAAAGATAAACTAAAAGCTGCATGGGTTGGCCCCCATGGGATACATGATAGGTTAGACACAGTCACCTATGTAGTTTCTATGAGTGAACCGGGAAAAAGACTTAAGGTGGTGCATGTTAACATGTTGAAGCCTTTTTATGACAGAGAAGACTTAGTTCTGGGAGTCCGTGAAGTGGATACTGTAGAGGAAGAGGAAGTATTGGAAGAATCACTAGTTCCTTGCTCAGAGGAAGAGTTTAGAGAGTGATCCTTCCTGAAAATCTCTCCCCTCAAGATAGAGTAAAGGTGTTAGAAATCTTACATCAGTTCAAGAAGGTTTTTTCAAATAAACTAGGCAGAACTGTTTTAGCTAAACATTGCATTGATACTGGTTCCCATCCTCCTATTTGTTCACCACCTTATAGGGTAAATGGGAAGGTTTTATGTGACATCAGGAAAAAAATAAAAGATATGTTAAAGCTGGGAGTAATACAGCCATCATCCAGGCCATGGGCATCTCTGGTGGTTTTAGTGCCCAAACCGGATGGATCCATTAGGTTTTGTGTGGACTATGGGAAGATAAACGCTATTACAAAACCAGATGCCTACCCTATGCCAAGGACAGATACCTTGTTGGACCAGCTAGGTGATATCTACTATAGATTTGTGCAAAGGATTCTGGCAAATGGAATTGGATAGGGATGCGCAAGCCAAATCTGCGTTTATTACTCCTGATGGGTTATATGAATTCATGGTGTTACCTTTTGGCCTGAGAAATTCTCCTGCTTCCTTCCAGAGGCTAGTTAATAGGTTATTCAATGGACTAGGAATGTGTGCCATTGCTGATATAGATAATATAGCCATATATAGCAAGGACATGCAGGCCCACTTAAAACATTTAAGAGCAGTCTTACTTGCTATACAGAAGTTGGGACTTACTATTAAACCTAGTAAATGTCAATTTGCTCTCTCTGAAGTTGTATATCTGGGAGACAGAGTAGGAAGTGGTATAACACCACCTATATGGGACAAGGTAGAAGCAATAAGGAACTGGGAAACACCTAAAACGAAGAAACAAGTGAGATCTTTTTGGGGTTTAGTAGGGTATTACCACCGATTTCTTCAACGATTTGGGGCTATTGCTAGTACCTTACATTCTCGGACACAAAAGAAGTTACCTGATAAAGTGGTGTGGACATCTGAGTGTCAAATCGCATTTGACCAACTGAAAAAGATTTTAACGTCAAGGCCAGTTCTTAGGGCACCTGATTTTGAAAAACATTTCTTTGTTGCTACAGATGCCTCAGACACTGGGTTGGGTGTGTCTTGCTACAAGAATATGAAGGAGTAAAACATCCGGTAGCCTATTTAAGCAGGAAACGT
The DNA here is from genome assembly GCA_003113815.1 of Sphenodon punctatus. Taxonomy (NCBI): domain Eukaryota; kingdom Metazoa; phylum Chordata; class Lepidosauria; order Sphenodontia; family Sphenodontidae; genus Sphenodon; species Sphenodon punctatus. The sequence continues at coordinate 330,500 of QEPC01006508.1, read as the reverse complement.
AACAACAGAGAAAGAAATTTGTCCTCCATCCAAAAGGAGTGTTTGGCAATAGTTTGCACACTAGACAAAGTAAAGTCATACATATGGGGTCAGCCACTCAGTGTTAACAGATCACCTCCCATTACAATGGCTTCAGACTATGAAAACTCAAATACTAAACTGCAAAGATGGAGTTGGAAGCTGCAAGACTATAACTTCAAAGGTAGAAAATATAGCAGGGAAGCAAAATGTAATTGCTCATGCTCTGTCCAGAAAGTGCTGAGTTAGAACTTAAGATAATATTATAATCTTGTGGAATAGGAGATAATATTGTGTTGTCTAAATAGTTTTTATATACTTAATGGTTACCGTAATGTTCTAAGAAAGTTCCAAGCTAACCTTTGGAAATAAGGATAGCTTTCCACTTTAAAAATAAGGGGAGGGAAGTGTAACAGAAAGGTCCAGCTGTCAGCTAGAGACGCAGAGAATGTTTGGGAGAGAGTTTGAACAGCCAATGAGATTCAAAGGGTTCTGGAGAATGCTGGAGGAGAGAGGCAGTTGAGGTTAACAGCAGACTAGGCAGAGAGAAAAAAGATTGTGCTTTTCAGGATTGGTGACTGTCAACCCTATACAGTCATAGAGGGATTAAGGTTACAGAAACATTCAAAGAAGAGAGGGGAAAGCTATCCTTATTTCCAAAGGTTAGCTTGGAACTTTCTAATTTCCTCTCTTTTCTATTGTAAGTAGAATAATGTCCTAGATATTTTTTCCTGCTCACTGTTTTAGGTTTAGGTGAGTGTGCTTTTACCACAGTGTCTCTAGTGTTTGATGCTGGTATTTCAAAGGATGAAGCTCTATTGTTCATCTTAATCTGGTCTAATTTCTTAATAACTTCTTTCAACTGGTGGGTTACCCCATCCAATACTGATCCCATATCAGATATATTCATAAACAGTAATGATATAGTTTGACTAGTCAGAATACACTGTGATTTCAAAATTTCACCAATATCATCGCAATACAGATTCCCCTTGAGTGAACTCAGAGAGACACCAGCATTATCATTTACTTTTGTCTGTAGATCCAATGCTGAATGATGACAAGCCATCTCCAACGTTTCACTGTTAGAAAGAAAATTTCCTTATTTTAAATTAGGCTCTTGGGGTAGATCCCATCAATACTTTCAAGGCAAGTAAATCTACCTGACAGAGGCATTCACCAATTTAGGATGGTACTATTAGGAAAGGCTTGAATCCTTAGGACAATCGAGCAAGTATCTAATTTCCTCTCTTTCCTATAGTAAGTAGAATAATCACAAATCACAGTTCCCAAGGGTGAGTTCTTAGTCATTAAATAGTTGGGAGATTTTTGCCTGCTTCATCCAAGGGAAAGCTGAGCTTCAGAAGGAGACTAACCTTCTCTGGCTCTCTTTTCAGTCATGATCTCAAGTAGCCAAGACAGGATCCAAGACCCGCAAGAACCAAAATTACTTACACAAGCACTGTCCAGAAGCAGAACTCAAAGTTGTTAGCAAAACAAAAAACAGCAGGGATTCGGATCTCAGCCTTCCTGGCTTTCTCAAGGGCACGTGGTGTGCGCCTGCGGCATGGCCGCAGGCATCTGCCTTCCTTCAGTCCCTGTCGGCCGGAAGCAGCTGCGGTAAGGGTAGAGGGATCTGACCCGGCAGGTCATGTGGTCCCAAAACTCTCCTCTGAGCTCCTAGGGGCAAAGGACAGGATCCTCCCGTTTACCCTCCTGCCTCAGATATGCAGTGACCCCCCCCCCGCTAGCTCGGGGCCACAGACACTCACCCCCTGCTACACCAACCGCAGAAGTCTACCTTCCCTGTCAGCTGGAAGTAGCTGTGTAAGGGTAGGGAGATGACTGGCCCGGCAGGTCACGTTACGTAGTCCCCAAACTCCCCTCTGAGCTCCTCACTGCTGGCTTCACACAGCTGGGCTTTGCATTGACAGGATTGTCTAATAGTGCAGAACTAAGATTAACTGCACCCTTATAAAGCATGGTTTCCAGGTCTATATAAATGGAAGTTGGCGCCACAGAACCTCTGGCAGCTTCACCTGCCTCTCTGAAGCTCTTTTGACCTCTCTGTTGTCTTTGCAGTGCTGGGCTTTGTGCAAGAGCAGGCAGACCCTTTGGGAAATACACTTCACTTTTTGACATTTGGTATTTAAAAAATTAAAAAATGGCTCTGTCTTTGACTGGTTCTCCTCCTACCTCTCTGACCGCTCCTTTAATGTCTCCCTCCCCGAGTCGACCTCCCCCTCCCTTCCCCTCTCGGTTGGGGTTCCCCAAGGTTCTGTCCTTGGCCCTCTCCTCTTCTCTATCTACACCCGGTCCCTTGGCGAAATTATTGCCTCCCACGGATTCCAATACCATCTCTATGCTGATGACACCCAACTCTATCTCTCTACCCCCTCTCTCTCCTCCTCTATCCGCTCACGCCTCGTCGACTGCCTCTCTGATATCTCCGCCTGGATGTCCCGACGCCAACTCAAACTGAACATGGCCAAGACTGAACTCCTCATTTTTCCTCCATCCCCCTCCTCTCCCTCTGACCTGACCATCTGCATTGATGGGGTCACCATCCGTCCTGTTCTCCGTGCCCGCAGCTTGGGCTTCATTTTTGACACGCACCTCTCCTTTAAACCTTACATTGACTCTGTGGCCAAATCCTGCCGATTCGCTCTCCTCAACATTGCCCGCATACGCCCCTTTCTATCTGTCTCCTCGGCCAAAATCCTTGTTCATGCCATGGTTATCTCTCGCCTCGACTACTGCAACCTCCTCCTTGCTGGCCTCCCTCGCTCCCACCTGTCCCCCCTTGTGGCGATCCAAAACTCTGCCGCCAAGGTCATTCACTCTGCCCGTCGCTTCGACCATGTGACGCCTCTCCTCCTCTCCCTTCACTGGCTCCCCCTTCCGGAACGTATCCTGTTCAAACTCCTGGTTTTCACGTTCAAATCGCTCCATGACCAAGCTCCCCCTTACCTCTCGGACCTAATCGCCCTACGCGCTCCTGCGCGCGCTCTCCGCTCTTCCGCTGTCCCCTCCCTCGCTCTCCCTCGCTTCTCCTGCTCGCCCAACCGCCTTCGTCCCTTCTCCCTCGCTGCCCCGCATGCCTGGAACTCCCTCCCTGCCGACGTCCGCCTCGCCTCCTCCCTCCGCTCCTTCAAATCCCTCCTCAAGACCCACCTTTTCCATGCTGCCTTTCCCAATGCCCTCTAGTCTTTCCCCTTGCTCTTACTGTCAGCCCTCCTCTGCTGACTGCTGCTACCGACCACCTTGTAACCAAGCCAAGTACACGCACCTGAGACTTCGCATCCGCCTGAATGTTTGTTTGTCTTCTCCCATGTCTCTCCCGCTGTCCCCTCTCCTTGTCTCCCCCTCCTTGTCTTTTAGATTGTAAGCCACAGGTAGGGACCGCAGCTGATTGTATGTTCTGTACAGCGCCAGGTTGTTACTGGCGCTTTATAAATGTTTAATAATAATAATAATAATAATAATACTGTTTAACTGCTGTTATGAAGCATATCTGCATCATCTAGCTGAAGGGGTCTGTAAGAATGCAAGGTTTGAACAGCTGAGTAGAGGTGAAACAAATAATGAATTTTGCAGCTGCAAATATTATTCACAATTTTGGATAGCCATCTGAGCAATATCCATGACTGAAATGGATATTCACATATCTGTTTATTCTGTAATTTCATTTTGGTTGTTTTGTTTATTTTGGCTACTTCGTTTTTGCTGCTGTGAATACATAACACCACAGATAGAATCAAAATAATGTAACTGAAGTGGATATCTGGCAAAACAGAAACAAACAGTGGTTTGTATCCACTGCATCAGAACTGAATTGGATGTTGTTATTATTACTATAGCACCAGCAACGTACCTGGCACTGTACAATCAGCAGTTACAGACAGGTCACCTCTAGAATATTTCACCCTAGTTTTGAGTTCTTGCCTTCTCCTGGTGATATCAAACACACTGCATGGCCTTTATATGCTAGCAGTCAAAAGGACCAACTTTTGGTACAAGATGTAAAGATAAAAAACCTAAAAGCCTGAGCTCTCTGAACTTGTTCTACTACAGTTAGCATTAAAACCCATTTAGGAACTTCAAAGATTCGGTCCACTTTTGGTCTGAGGTTTTCATCAAAGATCTCTCAAACCTTTTTAAAAAAAACCAACAGATTTATAACCATCCCATCAAGTGCTAAGTTGAAACAAAAGCAACACAGTCCAAACAGCATGAGCAACACAGTATCAGAGGGATTCTATCAACTAACTACTGTTCTGGGAGAAAGGGCTTATCCAAGGACTTGCATTGACTGGGTTTTCCCTATAGCCACCAATGGGAGAAATGCTGTTAATAAAGGTTTCTGACTTTATACTTCATTAAACTTAAATTCCATTTGGACCTGGATTCAGCCAAAACAATGGTCCCATGTTATAGGACTAGGAAATGCATGAGAGCACGTGCTCCATATAATAATAATTTTATTTATATAGCGCCCCCTTGCCTTGCATGGCACTCTGAGCACGTCACAAAATATAAGAGTATAAAACAATTTAAAACAGTCATAAAATACTTTAAGCCAGGAGAAGGAAAAAGGGAGGATAGCGTACAATTAAGGGAAACAGCAGTGGATCCTAAAAGCACCTATTAAATAAATGTGTTTTCAGGTGCTTTTTGGAACCGAGACAAACAGTGAGTTCCACACTGAGGGATATGCCACAGCAAAAGCCCAATCACCCGCCGACTTAAGGCGTGATGGCAGAACCCCCCAAAACAGCAGGTGGTTTCTGAGCACAGATACCCATCGGTGTGAGACTCCAGAAGTAAGTCTCGAATATAGCCATTCAGGGCCCTAAAAATTATGATATCAAGAGGCTAGGGTCTACACCCTACTGTTACCAAATGTCCATATGAGATAAGAATGCTTATTAGCACGCATCCTTTTTTTTTAATAAGAAGGTGGTGGGATGATGCAAAACTGCAGATTCCTTGCTTTTCATCTTCTACTAAAGGAGGATCATAGATCAGGAGGAGGAGAAGACAAAATGGTTTGTCCCAAGAAACTGTCTTTTATAGCAAGCTACATTTATATCCAGTTCAGCTCCTGTTTACTCAGTAGGTGTGGGACTTTCAGTTTTAACCGAAACAGCCTGATAATGGCTGTTCCGGTTAAAACCAAACAATCAAAAAATTGGGCCCATCTCGGTTCCCAATTTTGGACCTTATGTTTCAATTGAAGTCAATGGGAAATTCTCCCATTGACTTCAATGGGAAGAGCCAGACAACTGGGGAAACCTCCTCCACCCCCACCAGCCCACTCCCAGTCTCGGCGGTTGGGGATCCATTACCATCCCCACCCGCCCAGGCCTCATTTTGGAAGAGGAAAGCCATTCTGCGCATGTGTGGGATGGCTCCTTGCGCATTCGCAGAATGACTGCTGGCGCCATTTTGGATTAGGGTTGCACATGTGCAGAATGGCCTCGGCGGCCTTGCTATAATGAAGTGGTATTTATCCTAGTCAGACCTGGGTTTACGGCTTTGGTGGCAACGAAGAAAACACTGTGAACATGCACTCTTGAATGAAGTGATATAAAGAGATAGTGCAGGTATATGAAGAATCCTCATGGCACAATCCCTTCAGATTTTCAGCAAAAATCATCAGTTTTCTGTCCATTGATAAACATTCCCTTAAATTCTGGAATTTATTTTTCAATGATGTCTGCATTACATGTGAATGGACAGAAGAATGTCTCAGGACAGAGGTACAAGGCCTTTCTTTTCTTGGATATACAATGCAATAGTGAAAACTTTTTTTATAGACATATCCATTCCATTAAATTCTACAGAAAGAAAATGAGTTTGTTAAAGTTATATAGGAAGATTATATAAATCTATACATTTCTAAAAGTGGAGTTCTCTGGATATCTTCCTTATTTCCAGTTGCTCTGATCTCAACCCCCACCCTTTTTTTAAAGCAAAACCAAACCTGTACGTAAACACATTCCATGAGAGGGAAGTGCATCATTTATGAGCAGAGAAACTAAGACTGAACGAGACTGTCTTGGTCACACCTGGAAAAGGCGGGAGGTGTGCTTCTTGAGCCCTCTCTAGGGTAGTGGTGTTAAATTCCAACCTTAGAAATCCCCCTCACCTGGAGGTTTAAACCCCGCCATTGAGGAAAAGAGGCTCCGGCATGGCCAGAAATTGTCAAGCGGGAGCAATAGCATGAGGCGTCTTTAGGTACTTGCTTCCCCTGTTGGGTAAGTCATTTTTAAATTATTATTATTATTATAAACATTTATATAGCGCCAGTTGTGTGACCTGGTGCTGTACAGAACATAGAATTAGACGCGGTCCCTGCCGGTGGCTTACAATCTAAAAGACAAAGGGGGGGAGACAGGGAGAGGGGACAGTGGGAGAGACAGGGGAGAAGACAAACAAACATTCAAGCGGATG
>QEPC01006508.1:275847-323152 GCA_003113815.1 Sphenodon punctatus | reverse complement strand
TGGTATTGGAATCCGTGGGAGGCAATAATTTTGCCAAGGGACAGGGTGTAGATAGAGAAGAGGAGAGGGCCAAGGACAGAACCTTGGGGGACCCCAACCGAAAGGGGAAGGGAGGAGGAGGTCGACTCAGGGAGGGAGACATTAAAGGAGCGGTCAGAAAGAGAGTAGGAAGTGAGAAGGGATTGAGGTGTGGTGCGCTCCCTGTTCCTTCCCTTTTTTTTCCTCCAGTGAGAGGCACTGTGCTTACCAGGGTGGAATTGGTTAGCACCCTCCCGCTTCCCTCATTACAGCAGGGGGTTGCCCAGGTGCAACTCCAAGTAGAGTAGTTTACTTGCCCTTTCCCCTTTCCCCCTCATTGGAGTGAGAGTTGCTGCTCTCAGTTGGGCTAGGATTCCTGTGGTGTTCCCCCGACCCCAATTGTTGATTAGCATTTCCTTCTCATTAGAGTGAGATTTGTTGCTAGTATGCCAGGGAGGGATAGGAAGAGGAGGAGAGCCATGCCACCATGTCCAGGGAAGCGCTTGATCAAGGTAATGCCCCCTTGGCCAATGGATTCTTCCCTTGTAGATAATTCTGTGGGCATCAGGGCAGGCTTGCAGAGGCAGTGAAAGATTTTCAGCCACATGTGATGGTGGTGCAGGGGCAGCATGCTGTTCCAGGGACTGCCCCTCCTCATGAGCAAGTCTTGGTCACACCTGGAAGGAGCAGGAGGAGTGCTCCTTGAGCCCCCTTGAGGGTAGGGGTTTTAAATTCCAGCCTTAGAACATGCCCCTCACCTGGGAGAGATGTGGGTGCCCTCCATCCTGTAGAGGACATGCAAGGGGCAGTGATCTGGCAGCCATTGTCAGGGATTTGCTGGCGAGGAACTGCATGCTGGAACAGGAGCATGAAGCGGAAGGAGGCAGAAGCAGCAGAGGGCTCAGGAGCAGACACCAGGAGGTGAGTCTATTATCCCTACTCTGGCTCCCCTCCCCCCCCCCCCAGTAGGTGCCTTAGTAGGTCTCCCCAGGAACCTCAGGACAGCATTGAGATTGGTGAAGCTGCACAGGGATTTTATTGGGATGGTTCTGCTTGGAGGCTTGGCAAGCCAAGCACACTTCCGAGTTAGTAGGCCCCTGGTTCCCCCCCACCCTCCCCACAGGACTGATTTCAGGATGTGCAGGTGTCTGGCAGGGTGCTTTCAAGACTGCTTTGCAACCTTTGTTGGGGGGGGGGGAGGGGGAGACGTGGGGCACATCAGGCAGATCTGGTCTTACAGGGTGTGCACCCACAGCAGTTTGTTGGCTCAGTTAACTCCTATGCAGAGGTGTCTGACCCTTTGGGTGAGCAACTATTACAGGTGACCCCTGAAAAAATTTGAGAAGGGGAGTATGTAGATATATTTGCTCTCCTATTTACGGAGCCAATCCTGGATTGAAATGAAAGCAGCAAGAAAAGGAACAGGAGCCAGTCAAAAAACTTATGGTAGACCACATTTGGAAGAACTGGGTGTCTGCCTATACTGTTTACATGGGAGTGGCGATACAGGCACAGCTGTGATGAGCTTCAGCAATGTTGAAGTACTTTATCTGCATAAAGCCTATAATACATTTCAGGGTTCGGGTTGGCTCTGGTACGATGAGACCTTCAGGATGAGGGTCTCAATTAACCCTGGAATGCGGAGGGATCTTCATGAAGGACCTTTGGCTGGAGTGCATGTTTCAGAAAACCAGTCAAGCATGGGTAGATAGTAGGCATGTGCTCACCAAAGGACCCTATGATAGGTTAAAGAGTGACTGTGGTGAAGTTAGCAAGTCTGGTGTTTCTGGTTTGGCCTGTAGGAATCGGAATGAGATAGGCGAACATTTTCGTCCCTCATGTTGTTTCAGGCATGAGTGTACAGCGTGTCTTGGCTGCCATGTGGCCATGTTTTGCCCTTGAGGTAAGCAGGTGAGAGGGAAAGGACGAGGATCAGCATCCTCTGGTCTCAGGAGGGGAGTTTCATCAGCTCCTTCCTTGACTCAGGGTATGGGCACCAAACCCAGTTAAAGTGCTGTGGAAATGGCTTTCAGCCTATCCAGCTCTGGAGGATGCTGTTTCTCTTCTTAATGGTTTTAGGGATGGTTTCAGAATCCCATATGTTGGTGTGATAATCCAAATTATGTCAAAAAAATGTGCATTTGCTGAAGGGCCTGTAAGATGTTGCTTGGGCTAAGATTGCTAAGGAGGTTGCTGAGGGCAAGGTTGCGGGACCTTTTTCCTCCCCTCCTTTTGGAAATTTTGGGTCTCCCCTCTGCAACTTCTTGAGGATGGTTGCAGGCTGGGGAATTGTTATAGGTCATGCTGTTTGGAATATGGTCTAGAATTTACTAATTGCGCCTGCAATACTGACCTACTTGAATGTGGTTTCAACTGACTGAGATAGTAATGCCTTCTAACCCAGAGAATTAGAGGAGATTGATTTCAGCTTCCATTTAAGTCCTTTGTCAGCTGATTGCCTTCATCTATTGACAATGAAATGCCTTTCCATCTGGAGTCTGAAGAGAGTGGCTGAAGTCTTCAATTAGCTTTGGGTCAGCAGATTGGCTTCACCATCTATTGAGATTAGAATACCTTCCCCCTAAAAGCCTGGAGAGACTGGCTGAATAATTCTTTCAAGTCCTGGATCAGCTTGCACTCCATTTGATTTCTAGAGACTATATGGGTCAGGACTGGAAAAGGAGAGGACTGAGATCAAGGATCCATGTGAAGCCTGTACAGGAGTACCAGAGCTCATAAAAAGTTGTTCAAGTATTGTGCACTGAATGCTCCCTATTGTGAGCTGGTGCGTGGTTATATTTCTATTTAATGCAGGTATGAGGTTGGAGAACACAAAGGAAGGGATTTCAGCCACTAATCTTGTTTGTTTGTTTGGCTTGTATTTCAGTGTGTTCACCATTGTGTGACAAGAAGATTGCCATACAACCAGAGGAAGGTTATATATGAGGCATAGCTGAGAAAGTTTAGGGACCCTTGAATGCTCAAGCCTCTAAGGAGGTAAGATTATAAAATATCTTGGAGGGATTCCTAGGACTAAGTGGCCTTGGGAGGACCATGTTAGATCCTTTATTTTCCAATTTGACTTGGGTTATATGGGATAGGATTCCTCAAAATTAATTATAGAAAAATCATTGATTTATACAAGCATTGGGGGGGTGGGGTGGAATTATTAATTAAAAGGAAGAGCCAAAATAGGCCAAATGGCCATATAGAATCATGACTTAAACATTTAGTTAACAATGTTATTGGGTGGTTTGCATCGTTTTTATGCTTCACGTAATTGTTGATAGACTTTAATGTATATTTTTGCTATTTTTTCACATCTCATTTTCCTTAGGAGACAGTAGTTGGTATTTTTATATTATCCCATTGAGAAAGGGGCTGTGCCCCAAAATGCGTCTGGGCTTTTTACACAGTATACCATATATTTATCCATTGAATGTATAATTGATTTTGCACATGTTATATATTATATGTTCATGTTATATATTATATATACCTGTGGAGATACGTGTGTGTCAATGACATGATTGATCCTGCACTATGTTTGGTTCATTATTTGTCTTTTGATTCATTGGTGCATATGTTAAGGATTTGTGGTCCTGGTGCCCTATTGGTTCACCATGCTGACTTTGATCTGTTGATGGGCTATTTTATTTTGATAAGGCGATGCCCATGGATGCAGTCACACGAGCTGCAGGGGCCGAATCCCCTTGCAGCCCTGTGATGGGCAAGCATAGCTCCATACTATGGAGCCAGGATGGGGAGCCAGGCAGATGGGTTGCGCCCCCCCCCCCGCATGGAGAAGCCATGCCACTGTCAGAGCTCCTGCCATGGCTGGGGTGGGCCAAAGTGCTGGCCATAGTGGGTTATGGCTATCCAAGGCACAGCAGCCTTTCCAGGGTGTCTCACCCCACGGGTTGTGCCATCTCTTCTGCTGTATTTGAGACGTTTAGCTGAAAGTTGGGAGTGGGCATTGTTTGAACAAGCAAGAGAATGGGTGTTTCTCTCATTATTTGGATGTTTTTATTATTTTTGGGCGTCGGGATATGCAGGAGTGTGTGCCAGACTGCTCAGTACCTTTCAGGAAATAAACTGATGAGCTCATGGTGCCTTTGGATCCAGAAAAAAATGAGGGATCCATTTCAGTTCTTACGTACTTGAATTTTGAACGTATTACGCAGGGTTGTTCTAGGTTGCCCAGAGCTAAGATGGAGCCTTTGCAGACAGAAGTTGCTAGAGTTGGAGAAGCGAAGAAAGTTACTATGAGGAAACTACAGTCCTTGTTGGGATCTCTTCATTTTGCCTGCAAGGTGGTTGATCCTGGTAGGACTTTTCTTGCTAGGTTGTATTGGACCTTGGCATGTGTTCAAGCCCCTCACTACTCTGCGAGGATTACTCAAGGGATGAAGGAAAACCTTGCAGTTTGGCTGGAGTTTTTGGTCCAATTCAATGGGGTTTCTTTCTGGAGGAGTGAACTGAAATTGAAAAATGAATTGAAAGTGCAGTCTGATGCCACTGGGGGTATAGGTTTTGACGTTTATTACAAGGGCTTATGGTGTGCTGAGCAGCGCTGACCTTACCTTTTCTTCCTCTCCTTGTTGCAGTGGAAATTTGGTGTGATGAATTCAGGGACAAGAACATCTGTTTTTTGTGAGACAATATGGCTGTAGTTCATATGAGTCATCTCGATCTGCCAGAGTTATGTACTTGTGCATACATATCTGTATAACAACCTTCTCTTTTGCACCAAGCATGTGTCTGGAGTTAATACCACCATTGCTAATGGTCTCTCTCAATTTCAGATCAGTTGCTTCAGAGAATTGACACCACAGGCTGCTGCTTCTCCAGTGTGGATCCCAGTCAAACTGTGAAGTCTTGGAAAGGAGAGATTGACAGGGTGATCAATTGTCCATAACCCTGGCCAGGCAAGCTGGTTTGAGGAGTTTCTTAAGTTTCAGGCTCAGGCAAAGACTGGAGGGGCTTCCCTGCCTACCGAGGATCAAGTTTTGGCATTTACAGTATCCTACACCGCAGGAGGTTAGCAGCTAAGACTATTGCTGGGTGGCGGGCAGTGATATCCTTTCACATCATATTGCACCAGCAATGCGATTCATGCACTAGTTTTCAAGTGCACAGGCCTTTGGAGGGTGGGTCTTGGGAAGAAGGGGTGTCCCTGGATGAGAGGTGTCTGGTGACTCTAAGGATATCGGAGACCATTCTTGCTTCCCTCCATTTCATCTGCACTTGCATCACGGAGGTTCCCCTATTTAGAGCAGTGTTCCTTATAGTGTTTTTTGGAGCGCTCAGGATTGGTGAGCTTGTTGTATCCTCCAAAAGGAGTTCAACTGGACATGCACTGATGTCTCAGGATGCGAGATGGGAGTGGGACACTATAGCTGTACACTTGAGACATTCAAAAACTGATCAGAGGGGAAGGGGAGCATTGTTACAGCTTCCTGTATCTGCAGACCTGGCCTTGTGCCCTGCTAGGGCAATGTGGGATTGTGTGTGTGGTAGGCCTGTTGAGCCGGTGCCACAATTTGTTCATGCTGATGGCTCCATTTTGACTCTATCAGCTTATAGTGGTCTTCTGCAAAGCATTAGTCTGGATCTCCTCCCTGAGGAATCTGAGTCACACTTGTTTCAGATTGGGGTGGCCACCACTGTTGCAGCAGCTGGATTCATTGAGCATGGGATTCAGGCCATCAGGCAATGGAGATCTAGGATTTACAAACAATATACAAGTCCATAAAATTTTAGAAAATACTCAAGTCACTATGAGGCAGTTTTTTGCTTAGTTAGTTGCATCAGTTGTTAACGTTCCCTTTTTTTTTGGTTTTGTATTCAGAATTTGGGATCCTGCCACAGTGAGCACAAGTTTGGATACTTGCTCATAGTATGGTTTTCTGGGCTCACTTGGAGGTGTGGCAGCAACACAATGCTCTAAATCTGTGGTCTGATGACTGGGTCAACATTTACATGGTTTGGTTTGGGGGGGAATGCGTTGGAGCCAGCTCCTCCCCTGGTTTGGGCAGAAATTAACTAGGACCTGGCCAGATCTGGTTGTTATTCATTTTGGGGGAAAAGATCTGGCAGAAGTTTCTGGTTTAGAACTGATTTGTTCTGTTGTGGGAGGTTTGTGGGAAATGAATCATACAGCGCTGAGCCTTAGTTGGTTTGGGTTAATATGCTGCCTAGGCACTGTTGGAAGGGTGCTCAACACCCTGTACAGATGGATAAAGCCAAGAGGAAAGTTAATAAAGCTGTTATGAAGTGGATACAGATGATGGATGGTGAAATAATAGTGCACATCGTGATAAAGTATAATTGTAGCAAAAGTGGGTTTGATTCTCCTGTAGCCTTTCAGCAGACTTCTGGGGAGAATTAGCTCATGCCACTGCCACACAGAGTCTCTCCCAATACCTTGACCACAACCCTAGCTCAGGAACCTGAGTTCACTGCACCAAAAAATCTTAAATTCTGTAACCAGTGAAGCCAAATTCTGCAAATTTACTGCGAGCATTATGCATGCTGGGAAGCAAATTTGCAACAGGTTTGACATAAAATCACAACTTTGCTAATCAAACACAACTCAAATCCTCTGGAATTTCAGCACCCCAGAATTCCCACCTCATATTAAAACCCCAGACCTCCCTCACCCAAACATAGGGCCTTCAGACCCCACCCACCCACAATTCATCTCCCAGGGGCCTAATTACCCTCGGGTCATGGTCACACCTCCCGGACAGACGGTAGCTGCAGCAGCAGTTTTAGTTTCGGGTCAGGCGACAAGTTTATGCCTGAGCCAGGATTTAAAGATCCTGCAGACAGCCCCCACTGCAGTGTCACTGCAATTTCAGCATGGCATGCGAGGATTGGCTGATTCTGCAAAAATCACTGCAAATTGCAGCAATAAAATAAAATACTTCTCCCACTGCGGTGAGTGGATGGGGAGGCATAGTGGTCTTAGGTGGCCCCTGTGGCGTGGCACCCTGGAGGGGATGATGTGCGGCAGCTTAGCAAAGGTGTGATATGTTTTCCTTCTCCCTTCTCCACCCAGTGTGGACAAGAGGTGGTATGGCCTTGAGTCCTTCTAAGCTCTTCAGGGCCACAATAAGTTCTGCCCTGGGAGTGAGGGCATGTCCTCCTGTAGAGAGCTTGAGCAGGAGGTCTGCTTTGTTGGCAATGGACCTTTATTGGTTATGTGACTGGATACCTTGTTGTTGAATAGAGGGCTGCTGCCAGTTTCGTCCCAATGTGTGTGTCTGCCTCCTTTGTCTCGTTGGTGGGGGTGAAAATTCCAGTACTGAGGCCTGAGCTCTTGACTGTACTAATGAAAGGAGATACCTCAAGTCATGAATTCAAGCAAAAAATGAAAGATTTTTAGGACATAACATCACAATAAAATGAATCTTGCTGCTTTTATGAAGTCCATTTTTTAAAGTTCGGATACAAGCCTTCTCCATATGACCCTGAATGGTTCAATTTATCATCAAAATAAGTCCGAGTTTATGTACCAAAGTTTATGTACCAAAATAAGTCCGTAATATACCACAAACTGTGTATACAACTGAACGTTTTAAAATCAAACCAACTATTCCAATGCATTATAGACAATCTTCCTTTAAAAAATAATAAAATAATAATAATAATAATAATAATAATAATAATAATAAAAAAAGTCTTGATTTCTTTCTTCCTAGGTTTGTCCTAAGCTTTCCTCAAATAAGAGGGCAAGCTCATGGGCTCAGGAACTACAATCCCCCCGCTAAGCGCCTTGTGCGCTGCGGGGGAAGTTTGGGCCCGCCTCTAGGGGAATGAGGCTCCATGTGGGCGTTCCTGTTCTTTCCCGCTGTGCGCGGGGTTGCAGCAAGCTGGCCGCTTGAAGAGCAAGCTGCAATCTGTCCGGGATTGCAGTTTGCAGCGGCGGGGTTCTGGCGCGAAAATGCGCGATGGTGATTGGCCGGTTAAGGCCACGTGGTGCAGCGCGCCGGGCAGCCCCTCACTTGGTTGGCGGCGCGCTGCTGAAGCCCACCCACCCACCCCTGGACTAGTGCCGTGGATTTAATCCGGTCGCCTATTTATTGTGGGATCAGGAAGGAATTTTTTCCCTTAAAATAAAAAAGGGTTTTTTCGACTTCCTCACGGCACTGTTGGTTTTGGTAACGTCGGGGGTGCATGGGTGCTTAGGTTGTTTTTTATAATTGTCGCGGCTGTCGCGGTGTTTCAGTACCATAGGTTTAAAAATGGAAAGGGCTATAGGGCCTTGGGTGTATGGGCAGATGATTGGGATCATTCTGCAATGGGTACCTGGCGAGTAATTTAGGGGAGGAGCGCCCCAAATTATCACAGGACGGAAGGACAGGCGTTGTGTGCATACGGGTAGGATTTAAGCGGTCCCGATGTTTGCAGCAGCAACGTCTGTCCTTCTGAAGAATGGATCAAGTTGGTCCATTGGAGGGGGATTGGACTGGTATCTCCAATCCAGAAGGTTGGTAGTATGGTACTGAACGCGGGTGGGGGTGAGAGATAGTTTATGGTTTGAGTTATGTCATCTCTTCACCCCTTCCCCCCTTTATTGTTATTCACCCAAGTTAATTTGGTTAATTGGGTCTAAATTCAAGCAGGATCTAATTGGCATTCTAATTGCCTCACAATTCGGCATGGGAAACAATTCAAGCAGGGTAATTGGTTTTAACTCTATCCACCGTTATTCATCAGTTCAATTGGCGTAATTGGTTGTCTTGTTTCTTAACAGGTTATTAATTAAAATTCGGATTCAATAAAACAGCTGCGGCCAGTTTTACCCATATCCTTTGTGTCTGAGTCTTATTCCTAGTGCGGGGGCAATCCCCCCGCTAAGCGCCTTGTGCGCTGCGGGGGAAGTTTGGGCCCGCCTCTAGGGGAATGAGGCTCCATGTGGGCGTTCCTGTTCTTTCCCGCTGTGCGCGGGGTTGCAGCAAGCTGGCCGCTTGAAGAGCAAGCTGCAATCTGTCCGGGATTGCAGTTTGCAGCGGCGGGGTTCTGGCGCGAAAATGCGCGATGGTGATTGGCCGGTTAAGGCCACGTGGTGCAGCGCGCCGGGCAGCCCCTCACTTGGTTGGCGGCGCGCTGCTGAAGCCCACCCACCCACCCCTGGACTAGTGCCGTGGATTTAATCCGGTCGCCTATTTATTGTGGGATCAGGAAGGAATTTTTTCCCTTAAAATAAAAAAGGGTTTTTTCGACTTCCTCACGGCACTGTTGGTTTTGGTAACGTCGGGGGTGCATGGGTGCTTAGGTTGTTTTTTATAATTGTCGCGGCTGTCGCGGTGTTTCAGTACCATAGGTTTAAAAATGGAAAGGGCTATAGGGCCTTGGGTGTATGGGCAGATGATTGGGATCATTCTGCAATGGGTACCTGGCGAGTAATTTAGGGGAGGAGCGCCCCAAATTATCACAGGACGGAAGGACAGGCGTTGTGTGCATACGGGTAGGATTTAAGCGGTCCCGATGTTTGCAGCAGCAACGTCTGTCCTTCTGAAGAATGGATCAAGTTGGTCCATTGGAGGGGGATTGGACTGGTATCTCCAATCCAGAAGGTTGGTAGTATGGTACTGAACGCGGGTGGGGGTGAGAGATAGTTTATGGTTTGAGTTATGTCATCTCTTCACCCCTTCCCCCCTTTATTGTTATTCACCCAAGTTAATTTGGTTAATTGGGTCTAAATTCAAGCAGGATCTAATTGGCATTCTAATTGCCTCACAATTCGGCATGGGAAACAATTCAAGCAGGGTAATTGGTTTTAACTCTATCCACCGTTATTCATCAGTTCAATTGGCGTAATTGGTTGTCTTGTTTCTTAACAGGTTATTAATTAAAATTCGGATTCAATAAAACAGCTGCGGCCAGTTTTACCCATATCCTTTGTGTCTGAGTCTTATTCCTAGTGCGGGGGCAATCCCCCCGCTAAGCGCCTTGTGCGCTGCGGGGGAAGTTTGGGCCCGCCTCTAGGGGAATGAGGCTCCATGTGGGCGTTCCTGTTCTTTCCCGCTGTGCGCGGGGTTGCAGCAAGCTGGCCGCTTGAAGAGCAAGCTGCAATCTGTCCGGGATTGCAGTTTGCAGCGGCGGGGTTCTGGCGCGAAAATGCGCGATGGTGATTGGCCGGTTAAGGCCACGTGGTGCAGCGCGCCGGGCAGCCCCTCACTTGGTTGGCGGCGCGCTGCTGAAGCCCACCCACCCACCCCTGGACTAGTGCCGTGGATTTAATCCGGTCGCCTATTTATTGTGGGATCAGGAAGGAATTTTTTCCCTTAAAATAAAAAAGGGTTTTTTCGACTTCCTCACGGCACTGTTGGTTTTGGTAACGTCGGGGGTGCATGGGTGCTTAGGTTGTTTTTTATAATTGTCGCGGCTGTCGCGGTGTTTCAGTACCATAGGTTTAAAAATGGAAAGGGCTATAGGGCCTTGGGTGTATGGGCAGATGATTGGGATCATTCTGCAATGGGTACCTGGCGAGTAATTTAGGGGAGGAGCGCCCCAAATTATCACAGGACGGAAGGACAGGCGTTGTGTGCATACGGGTAGGATTTAAGCGGTCCCGATGTTTGCAGCAGCAACGTCTGTCCTTCTGAAGAATGGATCAAGTTGGTCCATTGGAGGGGGATTGGACTGGTATCTCCAATCCAGAAGGTTGGTAGTATGGTACTGAACGCGGGTGGGGGTGAGAGATAGTTTATGGTTTGAGTTATGTCATCTCTTCACCCCTTCCCCCCTTTATTGTTATTCACCCAAGTTAATTTGGTTAATTGGGTCTAAATTCAAGCAGGATCTAATTGGCATTCTAATTGCCTCACAATTCGGCATGGGAAACAATTCAAGCAGGGTAATTGGTTTTAACTCTATCCACCGTTATTCATCAGTTCAATTGGCGTAATTGGTTGTCTTGTTTCTTAACAGGTTATTAATTAAAATTCGGATTCAATAAAACAGCTGCGGCCAGTTTTACCCATATCCTTTGTGTCTGAGTCTTATTCCTAGTGCGGGGGCAAAGAATGTAATGCTGCAACAGAGCAGAGTGTCACCTGCATTTAAACTGAGGGACCAGGTAAAGCCACACGAGATAGGACATGCTCTATCCCCTGCCCACCCCAGGGAGGGAAAACGCAACTGCCACACTTTGGATTGGCAGGGACAGCAAGCCACACAATCCCCTCACCTTGTTTCCAAGGAAACTGGGCAGGCGGGCCTTTGTGAAGTCCCGTCACCTGTCCACATGCGCAGGTGCCCAGCCTCATCCCACCCACTATCCCCGGCCCACCCACTCTCCTGCCCCTGCCATGATGTGGACGCATGGAAATGGTGAACTGTGCCTGCCGCTCTATAGTGCCATTGGACACTGGCATGAGGTGGGGTTGCACAGGCCCAGCCACATGGGAGGCAGTCTATTATCCCATACTGGATAACCCTGGCCCAGGTTGGGCAGCAGTAGGGCTGTAGCGGAATATCGCAGCGGTAGCTATTTCCGGCGGAAACAGTGTTTCCGCAATTAGTGGAACGGCATGGCAGAGGCTTTCATTCCGCAGTTTGGTTCCGCGGTTCCGCTTATTTAATTCCGCAACTTAGTGGAATCGTGGAAACATGACATTTTCGCTATTTCCGCAATTCCGCCAGCGTCACAAAATAGCGGAATAGCGGTTTCCCGCAATTTTTCCGCAATTTTTCCACAATTCCGCGATTTGCAGAAAAGTCGCGGTGTGGCACGGGCAATTCCGAAATGGCGGGACGGAATCGCGGCGCGGTAAAAGCTGCTGCCGCATCAGCCCTAGGCAGCAGTAACACACAATGTGTCACTGGCCTTTTCCAGCAAACGCATCGCATAGCAACCAGCTACCTTCCCTGGGGTGGAGCTGGGTGAGGATCTGGTGGCCACCAGCCATATAAACCACTGCATTGTGGGGTAAGGTTGCCCAATGTGGGGTAACGCTGCCCAAATTGGGTCTCGTGTGGCCTTATCCACTATGTTTAAGATACTGTCTCCTGGAGCTAAAAGTAACCTTGCAAACAGGATACCTATCTGGCATTTTTGCTGAAAAATGAATGTTATAGTTCCAAAAGTGTTATTGAATCCCAGCAACCAATCAACACCTTTGAATGCTGCTTTAGATGGTACAGAAGGAAACAGTTGTTCTATAGATGGAGATGGCTTTGAAATGAAACAGCCTGACCAAAGCCAGAGACAGATTTTTCTTTGTTTGTTAGAATCACAGAATGAATTGTTCATCTACAGTAAATAAGTAAAGGAGGGCTTCACTTACTCAATTGTAATTCTAATTCAATTGTAAAAGGATCATGTACTTGTTTTCAGCCTCTCTTACCAAGAACACACACTTGCAGTCTTCAGAAAATAAGTCATATTAAGAATGAACTGAATAAAAAGCCAATGCAATTTTTATCTAGTTAAAGTATGACTTAATTATAAATATAAATATGAATTATGATGATGATGATGTGTTTCAACAGCCTGGGCAAATTTCCATACTTGCATGCAAGAAAGAAGCACTTTCTACCCAAGGAAGACAACAATTTACACTGAAGAGCCAAAGACAGCAATTTCATTCGGATAATATTGGGGCCTTTTTCTTGTGGTCATTTTGCCTTTAAAAAATAGGTACCAAATGATGAGCGATGAGTAGGGACTTTTCAAAAGACTAGAAAACTAAACAGTTCTGGAACCAACATCAAAATTTGTGTTGAATATGGAATAGTTTACATATGGCTGCAAGAAAACAAAAGGAAAGCATTAAAAAAATATAGTGGTCTGTTTGAGAGATGGGCAGAGGCAGGAAAACCCAAATGGAAATGATGAATCAGCATAAATTCCCTGCTGTTCTCCATGTAAGTATATATTTGACTTTCCACTTTTCAAAAACTAGGTTAGGGTCAAATTATTTATGGGTCAACTGGCATTCAAAAATACTTTTCCAGTCCTCAGAGGTATCACAATGATATAATAAAAATTAGTGGGATTTTTATTACTTTTGTTTTTAATTATAATCATTGCAACATTTTTATTTTTTTACTGGCCTTCAACATTGTGAGACACAAGGTTTTGAAAAGATGCTTAAAGAATCAAGATATTTTCTACAAACCTGCAATATTCCCCCCTGCTCCCGCTCCAGTTATTACTACTGCTGAATGGCATTTGATTCATAGGTCGCTAATTTTATTTCTAGGCACAGCAAGGAAATAAAGTGTCCAGCCAATTTTAGCAAAAAAATGTGTGTATACATTTTTGACAAAGAAAAGCATTAAACAAACGGATGTTAACTTCAAGTACCAACACCACCACAAACATCTTTAGAACTCTCTCTTATGACCTTAAGCTGAGCCACCAATGTATGTTGCAGATGTCCAAGTACTAAAAGTCTTGTGCTTTACTTATGAAATTCTTATTGCACTCAATTAAAAGCTTGCACATAAATGGCTTGCAGGAACAGGTCCAAAATACTTTCCATTCATTAATCAAATGTTTATATGGTTTTCCTTCATAGTAGTTGGAATGGTTTGTGTACAACAGATTTACGCATCTGATGGAGAATAACATGAGCAAGCAATGCTAGTGAGAAAATAATTTTTTTTGATTTAGTTTTATTTCTACCACAGAATTTATTGCACACAGCACATTAGTTCATTGTCTTTCTTCCATATAGTGCTTCAACCTCAACCTGTTTGGTGAAAAAAGATGGGACGTCCGTGGGGAGTGTGCTAGTGCCTATTCAGGTCTACCGAATGGAAGCAGGAAACACAACCACTTGACTAGTGAGTGCACGTTGCTAAAATTTGTTCATCTGGGAGTAATATTTTCTTTTAAGCAAACAGGATATGTGCCATCACACAGTACATGACATTACATTATATTGGAGCATTATACTGCTCCAATATAATGTCCCAACACTCAGAAATATCAAACTGAGCCTGGTTTCATTCTTAACTGTGTGTGGAGCCAATACTCTTCCAAAACTTAAAAAAAGGGGGGGAAAACAAGCAAAACAAAACACAAAAACTACAACTTTTACAAGGAAGAATTAGGGCTAAAAGTAACGATGAAATCCTAGTAACTATTGGTCTGATTCTCAAAGTGTTGCACAGGCATCAGTCCCATTCACTTCAATGGCAAAGGACTTTGAGAACTGGAGTCTAAGTTACTACAAATATCTCAAAATTAATTCTATTTATTATTTCAAAACATTTCTATCCCGCACTCTCCTGCAAAATAGCAGCTCAGGGCGGCGTACAACAATCATTACAATAAAAGCCAACCAAAAAAACAGTTACGATTTTTAAAACCATAAAATACAAAAAAACGGAAATCAAATCAAAGCTCTATTTTGGAGAGAACCTTCATGAATTTTATTTGGTCCCAAGAAAAAGAGAATGTGGCTATACCCAACTTTCCAGATGCTAAATACCATCACCTTCATGATAGCACAGAATCAAAGATCTTCCTGTTTCAGTCAGTCTCTCTCAGCTCTATGCCATGGGATAATATTTCTTCAAACAACTCAACACCAAAAGAACACTTCTTTGTCATTTCTGGGTTAAAATTACTGGTTTCTGTCCTTCCTGGATGATTAAATAATAAACTTCTGAATGAAGAATGGAGGTTCTCTACCTCTTGGATTCAAAGCTGTAAATTATTGAGATCACCATTTTAGAAAGTAGTTTCCTTACTCCATTTCTAGTAAGGATTTTTCATATGAAAAAGTGTCATAAGAAATATATTAACATGCTAAAATAAACAGTGGTAGTACATTACAGTCTTCCCTTAAAATTATGCTTGTTAAGATACTTTCATTATATACACATTACTGAAATCTGACAGATCATTATATTCATTACCTTTTTGAACATTCTGGAGGAATCCTCACTTATCTGCATGAAGCGCATGATAACATTATTCAAGTAGATATCACTCAAAGTTGCATGGTCTTTGCTTTCTCTTCTCACTTGGTTCAGGAGTAAGTACCAGCAGTTTACTGGAGATAAGAGATTTTGGTCTTTCCTAAAAAGATAGATATACTACATTTTTCACATATCACAAATACATCCCTCCCTCCTCCCTTCAAATGTATAACACCAGTTATACACTACATGGGTGAGGAAGGACCCCATGTGGCCCCAAAACTTGCATATTCTCACCAACAGAATAGAAACTCAATAGAAACTCAATAGAAACACTAACAGTTACATATAATGGTTCCCACTATTATGGAAGCAGACCTCTTATCTATACAAGAAGTCAATATTGACTAAGGTAAGCAGGATTTGATCTAAATACATTTCTGAACAGTCAATCCATTCTTCTAATGTATCTGATTAGGGAAACTTCAGATTGTAGTGTAAGGCTAAGCTATGCTTTACAAGCCCCTTGAGGCACAAACAGCAAAAAAAAGCACAAAAATTCAGAACACTGCAGACTATTTGGGAATATGAAACATTGGGTATTAACAAACGAGACGCTTGCCCACAGTAACTGAAACCAGGTGGGTGTCCACCTGCCCATTTATTAGGTGTTCGTCCCCACCGGCCATGTAGCCCCCAACCCACCTATAGAGTAGGTGGAATATTGGAGAATGTGGAGACCAGCATGCAAACTACTGTGTGCCCACGTGTACATGTCTTATCAGTCAGGTTGTATGCAGCACCTCCCTGAGTACAGGTCCACCAGCACCATATGGTCATGGACAGAAATCTTAGAGCAACCAAGGAGCGACTGCTTCCTGCCCCTCTCTCTGTTCTCACTATCACTAGTGCTATGGGGCTGCCTGCAAGCACATGTAATACACACAGGGGGCTGCCTGTTTATTATGCTCAACACACTAAACGTGAGTGTGGGCTGTACAGACCAAACCCGAACTGCAGCAGGCTATCATCTTGTTTGTTAACACCCATTATTGCAAAGCTTGTAGCTACTCAGTCTGAATATACATCATATTCAAAGTCTACAAGACAATTGCTAAACAGGATGTAAAAATGATTTTTCTGGATGCCAAAAATATTGTACTTTAAACAGCCTAAATCCTGTACGTGTTGATGTACTTACCCAAAATACACTTCCATTGCAAAGATTTGGCTATTATTCTTAGATTTAAAAACCTTCTGTTTAATAAGAGAGGAATTACAAATTCAGCCATCCTTCAGAAAGCATAAGAAATTGTAAGTTAAGGCTCCTGTCATAACTTGTGACCATACAAGCAGTAAAGACATTGTACAGTCTCACATATTGTGCTCGCTTACATCTTAGGTTCCATGCACCCACACTTTGCCTTGGTCTTTCAGCCCCAATCCGCTTCCTCTGCAGGTTGGGGGCAACACTGAACGCAAGCTCCTGCTTGGCCCAATGTTATGGGCTTGATCTCTGGCTGCTTTCACACAATACAGTGTCCCATGATTTTTTTGTTGCCATGATCTTCCTGCCATCTTAAAACTGCACAATTTATTTTCTGGGTACCCTTCTCACAAGATGTGTTCTCCAAAAAAAATTTCTTTGCACGTTTTACACTAATGTCACTAATCATGGGATCTATAATTCTCATAAGCACAAATTTCATACAATTTCCGTCTGCCTCCTCGTGCCCTACATCTGCTGCCCGACTGAACTCAAAACAGGGTTGAGATTCACAAGCGGGCAACGGACTGAAATCAACAAGCCGACGACAGGTATTCCCACCTTCCCAATTTTGCACAGCCATAACACCCGTCACTGAAAGAGTAGGATTTCGGAGCCTGGTAACACACAAAGCATAACTCGCAGAATAGTACACTCACAGGTGCAGTTAACCTGCGGAAGCAAATTAAAATCCGGCAATTAGTGTCTTGTGTGAAAGCAGCCTCTGTTTCCACTGTGGCCACAATTTCTCCTTCATTTATAGCGCCTCTCTCAGGCAGCATCTCAAATTATCTGCTCGCTGCAGAGGTGACTACGGGCAGGGGAATATTTGTCCTCTTATACTATGAGGTACTATACTGTATTATGGGTGTAGGAGAGCAGATGGTAATAACGTTGCTTACAATCGGATTTTACCTGTTTCCAATGGACTCAATGCAGCTGTTTATTTTGGAATGTTTTTTTGCCGCACATTTTTAGTGTACCATTGTACAATTTGGCAAACTGTCACCTCAAAAGATCTGTTTTTTCCAGTAAGACTAAGGTGAGTGGTCACTCTTGAAAAATAATTGTGGCCTCTTGGCCTGATGTTCCTAACGTAACGACACATCTCTAACAAGACTCTTAAACATGTTAATGTCAATGCTATCTGAACTACCTCAACAAATCTTTGTGGAGGAATACTGCTCAAATACTAGGGTTGGGCCTACCGGTATATCCGGTATCCGATAATGCCGGTACTGGGCGTACCGGCATTATCGGATTCAACCCGGTATATCTGGTCCGGTTACCGGATTCCCAGTACCGGATTTTTTTTTACATTGCGGCCATTTAAATGAATGGCCGCAATGTAAAAAACCCCCACCAAAAACCTCCCTGATCCCAGGCTGCGCGGGTGGAAGGGGGGACAGGTGGCGGCGGTGGCTGCCTGCTTCAGAGACGCTGTAGGCCTTCCGGGGAACCGGGTTTCCCCGGAAGGCCTACAGCGTCTCTGAAGCAGGCAGCCACAGCCGGCGCTGAAGCCGCCGGCGCCACCCGGAGCTGAACTGAAGGTAGGATCCTGGGGGAACTTGTACAGTAGGATGATCCCTGGGGGTGGTGGTGTTTAAACCCCTCCTCCCCCGGGATCAGGTCTAATACTTACCGGCTGCTGCTGGGATGCCGCGGGTGCTGGGGGGGGGGGGCGGCTCTGGGTTGAACTTGAACTTGCGGAGGGGAATTTTTTTAAAAAAATCCAGGCTGGGCAGGGTGGGTGGGGGGTGTCCCCCCTTCCACCCGCACAGCCTAGGAGGGGGAGGGGGGGATGAATTTTTTTTATTCCATTGATTTCAATGGGGACACAGTGCCCCATTGAAATCAATGGAATAAATCCGGTACCGGTATACCGGATTTAATCCGGGAATCCGGTTTTTTTTGGAAACCGGAATCCTGTAAATCCGGTATTGGCCTGGGGTCCCACCTCTATCAAATACTATCCAACCATAGCACAGCTTCAATCTTATAGACTAGGGACATCATCAAGAAAGCAAACAGCAAGGTTAATGCTGCCTCCCTAATGTTTCTAATCCCAGTACTTAACAGAGTCTAACCCCCGATTGTTATAATCTGGATGCAAACTACCAGTAGCCTCCGCTATCCAGATTCTTAATATTCTCCCCCAACCCAAATGAAAGCACATACGCAGCAAGCTGTGTTCTGCCTGCCTGCTCTCCCCAGCTTCAGCATTGCCCACAACCTGCAGAGGAAGAGGATTGGGGCTGAAATACCAAGGCAAAGTGTGGGTGTATGGAGCCTAAATTGTAAACAAGCACAATATGTGAGACTGCACAATGCCTTTAATTGTTTGCATGGTGCACACGTTATGGTAGGAGCCTTAGCTTTCAATTTCTGTGCTTTTTGGAGCATGACTGAATTTGTAAGCGCCTTAACTCCTCTCTTAAACTGAAGGTTTTTTGACTTAAGAATTTCCCTGTCTTTTGAAATGGAAATGCACTAAATTCCCCTTGTTGCCACAGTACCAACCTGAGTTTGTTTGGTAGCCAAGCAGCCTTCCAGCAAATTTCCCTTTAAGCCCAAATTTTGCTCCCCGGTGTAAACAATATTCTGTTGGTGAAACTGACAACATTTTCAATTTCATCAGCTGGGGGAGGAAGGCTTCCCCTGCTGATGAAATTGGGGAGGATATTGCTTTGCAGATCTCTCCACACCCCAGAGTGTTTCCCTTGCAGCTCTGAGCTTTCTTAGTGACGCACCTGAAGTAATTTTGTGCAATTTACATACAATTCTTCAATGCATGTAGCCACATACAGTTTCTGTTCTGACTCCATCCCTCCTCCCACTGAGTTTCAGTCCCAGTTTTGACAGTTTCACCAGGGGAGGGTTGGAGAAGAAGATTGCTTCTAAGACCTCTCCTTTTGGAGAGTTTCCCTTGCAGTCCAGAGCTTTGTTACTTTCACTGGAGGATTTGGTTTCATTTCAGTCATTCCTCGATATCACTTACCCATCATTCCACTCAGCCTCCCATCATTCTAGCTGCTCCCAGTGTTCTTGTACCCATCATTCCATCCAGTTTCCCATCATTTTAACCACTCCTGGAGACCTCTTTCCTACCATTCCACACACACACCCATCACTCCTCCCAGTGTCCTCCTACCCATCATTCCACCAAGTATCTTGTCATTCCAGCCGCTACTGGTGGTCTTATAACCATCATTAGGAACTGTATATGGATACCTATATTAGAGTTAGGTTGAATCACCAGGGGGCCTTATCAAACAAGATCCAAACCAGGAGGGGCGTTAAGCAGGGGTGTATTTTGGGCCCCACTCTGTTTAATTGATATTTAAATGATTTGATTAGAAAGTTTATAGTTGAGAAGTGCCATCCCCCCAAGGTATGTAACATCCATATTTCCTGTCTACTTTATGCAGACGATACTGTCCTTTTGCCCCGTACGCAAATTGGTTTGAGGCGTGCTCTGGAATTGTTTGGAAAATACTGCCACACAAATCTAGTGGAAATTAATTACACTAAGACCAAAGTGGTTGTGTTTTCACGCAAATCAATAAAACACAGGTGGTTCATAGACGATAAGGAATTAGAACAAGTAAGGGTTTATAGATATTTAGGGTTCCTTTTTCACATTTCGGGTACATGGTCTTTACAGTCCTTAAGCCCTAGATCTCGGGCCAAGCAATTATCTAAGATCTTGTTGGCCTTTTTTCGGTCGCATGGTGGGAAGTTGATCAATCCGGCTATCAAAGTATTTCTGCATAAATGTGTGCTGCAGTTACTCTATGGTGCCCTTCTCTGGGCCTTAGATAGAATCAAGGATTTAGAACATATCCAGGCGCGGTTTTTGCGTTCTTTACTCCTTGCCCCCCCTGGTGTGAGTACTCTGTCTCTGTATTTGGAATGTGATGTTATTCCCCTGAATGAAAGGATATGGCAGGGAGCGTTGAATTATTAAAGTTGTTCTTTGGCCTGGTTGCTCCGCTTACACATGTGGTGGTTTCCGATAGCACCCCTAGTAGATGGGTACAGACAGTTGTTAAGAAGTTAAACTATCTGGGTTTCTCCCCCCGAGGCTCTTGCTCCTTTGGGGTATAAAATCTCTAAGAAAATGGTGTACCAGAGGCTGGCGGATATTGGCCGCCAGGAGAGATGAGCTGTATTAAGTGCAAGTTCTGTACTGGGCCCTCAGAAGTGCCTTATGACTGAGACAGATCATCCGAGGGCGTATTTGGATTACGGGCTCCCCATGGTAAGGAGAAGGCTTTTCTTTTTGGCTCGGGTGAATTATTTTCCCTCATCGCTTACCCTGGGGAGATATCAAGGCATCTCGTTGGCCGAGCACCTTTGCCAATGCCCTCTGAAGCAGGTTGAGTCTTTAAGCCATATTATTCTTGATTGCCCTCTGTATGCTGACCTCCGTCAGAGATTAATATCTCCTGTGATCAGCACTTTCCCTGGTAGGTCATGGGAGTTTTATATTAAGCAGCTACTTTGGAAGGTGTTACAGTTTTTATTCAGTGTTTATGTTACTAAACAGTGTTAGGGGTGTTTAATTCTCACACATCTTATTTATTAATTTTATATTTTATATATGTTTTTATATTTGGTTGTTTTTCTTTATATCTATGTATGTATGCATGTATGTATGTTTTGTCTTTTATGTTTGTTTCTATCTTTGCAATGACCTTTTGGTTTCGCAATAAAGTTATTATTATTGTTATCCATCGTTAAGCCCAGCTTCCCCCATAATTCTAGCTGTTCCGGCTCCCCTTCTTGTCTTTCCATTTCCTCTACATGGTTTCCTCACTTTCCCCCCTTTCCTAGCCTTTATAAGTCCTCCACTACCCTTCTTCAGCATTTCAGATCCTCCCCCACTCCCTTTGTTTCAGTTAATCATCTGCCATCATATTGGTTTACTGCTCATTAAGGGCTACTGGCATTCCCAAAGCCCCATTACTTCCAGTTGGTATTCCTGCTGTCGCTATTGTTTCTAATCATTCTTTGTGCCTTTCCAGCACACCTGCTTGGGGTGGGGGTGGGGGGTTGCTTGGCATCCATACAAGAATAGGGTGCAATAAACTCCCCTGGCATCCACACAATAGGGTGCAATAAATGCCTGCACAATCGCCTGCAAAAAATGTCACTCAGGTCCATACAACAGTAGTACTCATGAAAGCTTATCGTCTCATGTTCAATAGAATGTTAATGAAACAAACAGCAATGCCTCTTTTCTCACTGTTCCCATTTGCCAAAATGGTACTTCAAAAAGTATACAACAGATTTTCAAAAACTAAAAACATGAAATCATTCAGGCCACAGTTGAATTTTTGAGCACTGTTATATTTCTTAATATTGCTTCTGGAACTAAGGCTTCATCTGCAAAAAAAAAAGTCACACGGGAGAAAATGTCTTCTACCTCCAAAATTCAAACATCTGTAACCTTCTTGTTTTTCATCTGATTTGCCTGAAATGATGGATTCTATGCTTCTCACACAACCAATCCTCCTAACCCAATTTCACAGAGATAGGAGAAATCATCCCAATTTCATAATGAATAGAATGTTCATAATTTTAACACAATGATGCAGCTGTCTTAGAACTATAGAGTTGCTCCTGCAGTTCTATAATACAGTTTTTAAGTCTTGCACGACTGTACACCACAATTTGTCCTAACTTTCTAACTTGCATTCATAAATGTCATTTTATTGTTAATGTTTGTACATCATCACAGACTATTAATTATATTTCTGTGGGCATGATAAAGCTGTTTCATTGTAATTCAGGGTCTGTGGGTTTCTTTTTCGTACCATTTGCTTCCTTACCCTAACTTTGAGGTTACACACTATTTGGACATTTGGTCGGAACCAACCCCTTTTTTCAATTATACAAGTATGCAAGTTTGAGCTAGATAAATTATCTTACTTGTACTGCTGATGGTCCTTTGTACTTCTGGTTTTTGCCATGAACCTTTCTGCTAATTTTTCTAGGTTGCGAGAATACTCAGTCTCTATTTCTGCTTTTTTGCGGAAGAAATCCTGTAGGTCTTGAAGAAGCTGCATCCGCATCTCAGTCTGCTGTTCCAGACATTTTTGCTGCTCTATCAGCTGAGCTCGAATTTCTAAAAGAAAGCAAATAACACCAAGGAAATCAGTGGAAGCAGAAAAAGCTGATAAAAGATTTGTGTCAACCATCCTGATATCGCATAAAATTGTGAGGAAATATGTGCTATACAAGTATGTATGTTCTGGATGTTGTATGTAGTGCAGCAGTAAGAGTCACATGTTTATGTTCGGTTAAAGGATATCAAATATCTGAAATACTTGTTTTTTCCAACTATAGATTGAGAGAGAGCTGCCAACATACACCACCTAGCTGTATGCAAGATCCCACCTTTGTTTCCTGTTCTGAGTATTTTAATTTTTTAACCATTTTGACTTTTTAATGACATTTTTAAAAAGAACACACACACATTTCTGTGAATGAAAATACTCATGCATTTATAAAGCCATGTATGATATATTTATAATCAATTAAAAAACCACACCTCCTTGGAATAATTTATCCAAATTGGCAAGCGAGAAAAAAAGCTAATTTGTCAGATTTCACACAACCACCTTTCTTACCAGTCATCACAGGCACAATAGCATCTGGTAGCTTTTATTTATAAGCATCTGAATACTTTAAAAAATGACTTTTACCCAACCAAATATAACCAGAAAATCCCCAGAACAGGATTTCTGATTCCATTCCAGGATTTCTTTTTCCATATAAAAATATTTTTAATATATTTTTGCCATTTGTCCATTTCAACTTCAGCCAGTCTAAAGAAGCAATGCAGTGAAAAGTCACAGTTTTGCAGCTATAATGTTTATAAAAACAGTGGAAATAAAGAATTATTGACAAAGATTATTCATAATTCAGATGACAGTCCTGCCTGATCCTGTATCACACTGACTTCAAGACTTCCATAAGAGTTGAATTATCCCCTAAATTTATTCCTAGTTCAGAAGTTCCCAAATTGTGGGCCTGGATACCAGACTGAGTGACTGAAAGGCCACCAATTTCTATTGTCAAGTTTTCAATACCATCATTTTCAGAGGCAGAGTTGAGCTGGCCAATTTGGAGGAGCCTAAATAGTTTTCAAACAGGGGTTGGCAGGTGAAAGAACATGAGAAAGTGGAGCTATCTACAAAACCTAAGTATTTGTGACTGTGGTGAGATACAGACCAGGGAACACCTTCCGGCCTGTCGTCTCCTGGAGGAACCCTGTTCTGCAGAGGACCATGACAGAGCCCCAGACTGAGCTATACCATGGCCCACCATTGGAGAGATATACAAACATGGTGGTGGAAAACAAAGAGAGAGACCAGGTTGGGTCACACCATTTGCAATGGAGTCACAATCTCCACTGATATTTCATATACTTTACATGTCTTTGTTGTGGTCTGGTGTCATAGGATTATATTTAAGTGTCAAAATGAGGTCACACAAACAAAATGAAGAACCACTGGCCTAGCTTGCTCTAGGAGTTGAGTGTACTAATTTTAGACTATTAGAGGAAGGCTGTAATAGCCTCATTAATAAAAAACTTACTGTCAGCCTGATCCTAAACATCCGTGCTGCACACAACACATTCACAAATGTTGCAGGCACTATCAGGATTTGGCACCAACCAGTCCAGAATCCAGATCTTTAGAGCTCCCAGGCATAGCTTGTTCCTCTCAGCCACTGTGGGTAGGTACAAGTCTGAAGGCTCTGGAGCAACCCCAGTTCTGCACTTTTCTAAGGACTTCACACCCCTTGCCCTGACTGGCTGTAGATTCTGCCTTAGGATTTTCTGGAAGGACCCATAAATACTGCCTGGACCAGGGACCAGTTTCTTCCTGCTTCCTGGACTGCTTGCCTGACTTTTGACATTTGCTATGGACTTGACACCCAAATATCAATGCCCAGGACTTGACCCCCTGAGCAGGGCATTGGCACCAACCCACTTGTGTCCATACCCCAAGACTGGCTTTCCGACATGTATTCTGCACACACCCACAGTGTTTTGCACACACATTACATGCAGTTTTTTCACATGGGTTTAGGATTGGGCTCTGTAAGAATTGTTGAGCAATGGAATAGGTTACCTAGGGTGGTTGTAAAATCTCCTTTCTTGCATGTTTTCAAAGACCATCTGGACAAGCATCTGTCTGAGATGCTGTAGGTAGAGGGAATCATCCCTTGAAGCAAGGAGTTGGACTAGATGACCATTGATGTACCTTCCAACCCTACAATTGTATTATTTATAAACCTCCCCTAATTGCTGGAACTGCTATATAGCATAGCTATATTAAAAGAGAGACAACTTACCAAATATCATCCCTTTTATGTAGCCTGCAGCTTTCACAACAAAATATTAGAGAGGTTTTTCAATTGACATTCCCATTTTTCTGGGGTGCATCTCTGGGGACCCTTCACAAAAAGCCTCCCAAGTTTTTCCCCACAAGAATTACACAATTTTTTCAGTACAATGGTACCGAGCATGTTGATTTTAGGTTTTACTTTTAAATATTGCTCTTTACAATGAAACTCGCTTTCACCTTAATTGATTCACCAGAAGTAGACATAATGAGTCCATTGATTTCTGAAGTCTGGGAGGTGAACCAAATGAAGGTTTTTATTTTAATTTAATTTCAAATCAAACTGTTTGACAAAGAACTATGTCTCTGGCAAGGATGATGCACTGTAATACAACACTGTATCAATGGCATGCATGTGCACAGAGGAGAAAAGGTTAACAGAAATAGAACAGAGACCCCAAAATAGTTCCCTGATTTGCCAACTACTTAAATGCCCTTGTGAGGTTTATAAAAAATTTCTGCATACAGCTGCTTAAAAAAACCTTGAGGATCACTTTATGAATTCATTACTATACCCAAATTTAAGCTTTTGGAGCAGTAGTACTGGCTGTTTAATCAAGTCTATGTACACTGTCCCTTTATCAAGGCCATCCTCTTGTAGTATTACCCTTCCCAATGACTTTAAAGCCATGGTATAGAATGACTACATTCTGACTATGCTAGAGGTCACAGATTTCCTTTCACAAAAACAGAGAAAAACACACACTGTTGAAAAACAAACAAACAAACAGGAAAACAAGTGTAAAACTATGAACAGTGGCAGAAGATCTGGAAGATCAGGTGTAACATCTAAAAGATGAAACCTAGCTAAGGAGAAGTAACTCAAAAGGTTTGTGACTTGTCAAGGAAGCAATCAATTTCACAGCTCTCTGGTTTTCTCCGAAACAAGACCTCACAGGTAGCTAAAATATACTCAGTCCCTCTAGAGTGGGCAGAGCATGCTGCTGTTTCTCTGCTACCTAGACACTCTGCAGAGGCTTAAATCATATTTTTATCACCTGCAAGGGGCCCAAGGAAGGCAGCACTCATGCTGACCAGCCACTGATAGAAGACACCAAAAGAGACCACCACTTTGGCCAAGAATCCCAGTTTATGAGGTTCCCTGAAAAGGACATTGTACTTTATTTATTTATTTATTTTATAGATTTGTACCCCGCCCCCTCCTGCAATGCAGCTCGGGGCGGCTAACAACACTAATACTTGCAGAACAGCCCGCTGTGAGAGGATCAAGTTCACTACAAGTTCTCTAGTCTCATTCTTTTCTTGTGCTCTTGTTCTTTTCCTTTTCTCGTGACATACTGTGTGCTGTGACATTTTTTAGTGTGCCTTGGTGGAGAGGGAATGAGGGTCGATTAGCAAAATTGATTTTTGGCTTTCCCCCATAACCAAGTAGGTAGGTAACCTGAGGGTTTAATGGCACAGTGGCTACAAGGCCATATTGAACCAAACATGAAGTGAAACCAAAGAGCTATCCCCATAAGAAAGCTATGTTTTAAAAGAGATTGTTGCTGATATCAGCATTAGTAATTACAGAGCACAAAATTTGCAGGTGCCTTGGAGCCACTGGCACCCAGAAAACTGAGGCAGTCAACTGGTTCAGGTGCGTAGTAGGCAACAATGGTTTAATATCAGGATAAAGTCTAGAGACTGTTTTTTGCTCCCGGAGTTTGATCTGAAATTTCATGCCCTGGTTAATTATTTAATCATTAGCATTATTTTTTTATTTATCTCTCATCCTAGCCTCAAAGGCTCAGGGTAGCTCACAAAGTATTAAAAATAAAATACAAATAAGTGGCGTATATAAACATCATACTCCCCATATCTCCTCTATACTGCCAAGCATTCATCTGCCACCATTAATCGTTGTAGCTCCACAAGCTTTCCCCACCTCCCAGCTTCTTCTACCCAGAGATTCCTTTAATCTTCCCATACCCGCCTCAACATTCCCCAGCTCCTGCCATCCCTTCTGGACAACGCCAACCCTCCTCATCTTCTCCTTACCGCCACACACCTCATAGCCTTCCCTGTACCTTACCCATAATGTAAAGGGAGGGGGGTTGTTCTGCAGTTTAATAGCAGAGATTCCTATACATTTCCTGTTTTTGGAGTGAGTTCCATGTCATGTGAAAAAATGAACCCAACGATGGAGTCTTGGCCAAACTTTGTGGAGCAGGTGATTTTATCTCCTTTGTGGTAGCATAGCCCTGCATATGCGAGTCCCCAGCTGTCTTCATTTTTGCCCCAAAGGTTACAGAACATGTGGCAGTACTTGTCCGGATTCAGCTCTGAAGTCCCAATTCCTACAATAATCTTACCAAAGACCAAAGGTCTTCTTGATATCAGAGGTAAAACACCAAGGACAGCTAATTAGAAAACTTTGACAAGACAACAGTAGCCTCAACCAGCCAACCAATTTAAGCAAACTCCTCAGCGCTACAAAGAACTGAGTGTGCTCTAACCCTCTATTGGTTTGTGGAGCAAGAACCATTAGTAACACGCACAGAGCACTACATCTAAACTGATCAAATGTAATGCTCACCCTTGGAATTTTATACCATTAACTTATTCAAAGACCACTAAAAATGTTAAGAAATTGTACAAAGCGAATCTATCACGTATAAGCCAATATTGGTATTACATGATGTATTGGAAAAATGAAAGGCTAAGGTGTTGCTCAGGTTCAGATCCTGTCTTAGCCATGAGCTCATTGGGTGGCTTTGAGCAAATTACTCTCTCCCCGCATCTTTAAAGTGAGAATAGCAATAATTAATCTCACAGGGTGGTTGTGAGGATGAACAAGATAAAGATTGTTAAGCACTTTGAATACAGGAATTGCTACATAATGATAAATAATAGTGTAATTAATAATGGAGCAGAAGTGAATTAGCCACACAGTATTTTAATCTACATAATTACTTAAATTTAGTAGTTGACCATAATCTCATGAACTCACATGTTCTTTACTATTGTGATTACTGATCACTTATTAGGTTCCATTAACTTCAATTGGAGCATTTGTGGTAGTAAAAAAACCTGAATTATTAAAGATAATGGAGATGTTGCCACAAATGTCAAAAGGATACAAGTGGTAGTCCTAGTTTGCACTGACATGAGTTTCATTTAAGTCAATGGTAGTTATTTTGGTACAAACAACTAGTGCTGGCATCAAGTGGCTTCAGGATTGTTCTTTGTGTGCTGGGATTGGAAGCTTAGTTTGTGTGTGTGGTTGGCAGGCAAAAAAGTGTTAAGACTGGTGTAAAGGCTACATATAGTTGCAAATAATCAAAGCAATATGGTTTAATTGTTATATCAAACAATAAACATACCCCTTTCTCTTAGAAAACTAAAAAGTGCTGATGGAAAGCATCATCTAAATTTATAATCAGGTTTATTTTATTGAATCATAATTAAAATCAGTGATCAGAGAATCATCAGAGAATCCGTCAGCCAGATTAGGAGGGGAAGTCCCTCTGTCTTTTGTTTTTAATAAAGGAGCAGCAGCTCCTACTTTCACAGTTCAGTTTGCAGCCTACATCCATTATTTATTTATTTATTTTGTTACATTTATATGCCGCCCCCCATGCCCACGGCATCTCGGGGCGGCTTCCAACACAACGTAAAACAATTTTAAAAAACAATTTTTAAAAACAATTTTTAAACATAAAACAAATTAACCCCCCCCCAAAAAAAATTAACCCACCACCCCACCCTCCCCTCCGAAGGCCTGGGCGAACAGCTAAGTCATACAAATACGTCGAAAGGCCAAGAAGCCCGGGGCCAGGCGAGCCTCTTCTGGGAGGGTATTCCACAACCGCGGCCCAGCCACCAAGAACGCCCTCTCCATTGTGGCCCCCTGTCTTACACAGGGGACCTCCAGAAAGGCGCCCCCGGTGGACCGAAGTGATCGCTCTGAGGCACGGAGGGCGAGGCTGTCTCTGAGATATGAGGGGCCCAGACCGTGCAGGGCTTTGTAAATCAATACTAACACTTTGAATCTGGCTTGGTACACTATAGGCAGCCAGTGCAGAGTACGGAGCACTGGTGTTATGTGCTCACGCCGTCCCGTCCCCGTCAGGAGACGGGCTGGCGCATTCTGCACTAGCTGCAGCCTCCGAACCAGAAACAAGGGAAGCCTCACGTAAAGCTCGTTGCAGTAGTCTAGCCTGGAGGTGATGAAGACATGGACGAGAGTGGCCAGATCGGGCCCGGAGAGGTACGGTCGAAGCCCCTGTACCAGATGCAACTGGCAAAAGGCGGCTTTAGGCACCGCCTCCACCTGCCGATCCAGACAGAGGCCCGAATCCAAAACCACCCCCAGACTCTGAACCTGAAGAGCAACAGGCGGGTGAGCACCCCCAATCAGGGGGGCCAGCACCTTCCCCGCCCTTCCCACCACCATCACCTCCGTCTTATCGGGATTGAGCTTCAGTCTGCTCTGCCGCATCCAATCCGCCTCCAAACATTGGGAGAGTAACGAGACAGCAGGACCTGGGTCAGCTGAAAACGAGAGGTACAGCTGAGGTCAATATGAGCTAAAAGTTGGTTTTAAAAGGTAACAAGAAAGAAATACAATGCAGGCTAGAAGCCAAGACCCCAGACACAGCAAGCTCAAGGCTTAGCTACCCAGTCACAATGCAAATGCACCGGTAGTATCCTTGCAAACAACTATCTAGCTTGCTGAGCACTATATATTTATTTGCACAATCTATGTCCAATCTCTCCTGCTAAAGCAGTTTGGGGCAGCTAACTATTAATAAAAAATGAAAATATAATAAATACAATATATAATACAAATACAGCTTAAAAACATTTCTATCCAAATGGAGGACGTCTGAGAAAGTTTAAAAAAACCGTACCATCCTAGCCCTCAAATCCCACACCCTTCACCCATCTCCCTCACCAAAAGTCTGGGAGAATAGTCAGGTCTTGCATTGTCGTCGAAAGGAGAAGAGGTCCGGGGCCACCCGGGACTCTGCTGGAAGGGAGTTCCACAGCCTAGATGCGGCCACTGAATACCCTCTCCATATAGAGTCGTTCTCCTGCTGACTGGCTGAAACACTCCAGCTAACTGTTTCTCCTATAGCTCTGCTGATAGAACAGGGTACAGGTAACTGATAGGTCATGGGTTCAAAACTGGACTGTATGGTAAACTGAAAGTGTGATTTCTTGAATGTGTAAGTTTACTTTGGGAAACAATAATATAGGATTTTCCTCCTGTGGTGGATTCGCTGATGTTTTCATGCAGTTTCTTTGCCTATAGGACTCTTGAACCTAACCTTTCCACTTCCTTTCCAAAGCTCTACCAGGAGAGCTACTGGAGCAACTTCTAATTGCGCCTATCTACTTTGGTCATGAGTAGAGCTGAAACAAAAAATCTCTGCGAGTGCCATCTCCAACGGAAACAGCTTCTTCACCTTCATTTGCGCAAGGAGGAAATCTACTGGCATTTTTGACATCTTTCATGATTTCCCTCTATTTTCCACCATTTTGGTAATTTCCAGTATTATCAGTAATTTCCAATATTATTGGTAAAACAGGAAATTACCCAAAATGGTGGAAAATAGCAGAAAATTAAAAAAAAAATATTGAAAATGTTGATAAGATTTCCTCCTCGCTCCCAAGATTGGTATTTCCTGATGCAACGAGAACACCTGCTCTCTCTTCGGGCCTAGTCATGAGGATGGGTACTGTATATTGGTCATATAAAGAATTTACAGTTACTGCCTTGAAAGGGCCCTTCTGCTCTGCTTTGGGACAGCTGTGCTAAGGGTCCTAGGTTTTATGCTGGCCTCTGCCTGCCCAAGGCCCCCTCCATCTGCTGACCTATAAAATTAGTGAGCGCTCATACACACACACACACACTCCCCATTTTAAATCAAAACAGGTACTCGTTTAATCTATTCATAAATTATCTGGAAAAGGATGTTAAGAGTGAGGTGATCAGATTTGCAGATGACACCAAGTTATTCAAGGTAGATAAAATATGAGCAAACTATGAAGAACTGCAACAGGATCTTACGAGACTGGGTGCCTGGGCATCTAATTGGCAGATGAGATTTAATGTGGACACGTGCAAAGCGAGGCACATAGGGAAAAATAATCTAAACTACAAGTACACAATGCTGGGTACTAAGCTAGGAGTTACCTCTCAGGAAAAGGATCTGGGAGTGATTGTGGACAATACACTGAAATCCTCAGCCCAGTGTGCAGCAGCAGTCAAAAAAGGAAATATTCAGTGAAGATCGTAGCAAATTTACATGCTAACTGAAAAGAACCCCAAGAAACGGAGCATCATTCTTGGCAAGTTTCACCATATATCTTTCAGACAACATTTTTCCTTTGAAAGGTTTAACACACTTAAGAAGGTAAATTACTGGAGTTTTAGAATTAGATACACAGTATAGGAAGCTCAATTACTGGAATCATCCAGTTCATACCATATTATTTTTAAGTATTTATATAGTTCTGGCAATGTACCTGGTACTGAATAATCATTCATTAGAGTAAGGTCCCTGACCCAAAGGGCTTACATTCTAGGAGAGACAACTAGAAACAAATCTGCCAAAGTTACCTCTTTTGTGTATGTAAAATGTATGTTATTACTAATAAACAGTAAATATTTATGTCACTGTGTACATAGTACACAGCATTAGGCAGTTAGAAAGTTGTGCTATAGCAATGGTGGGCAAAATTCCCAAACCTAAGCATACCAACATTTTCATATCCCCAAGAGCCACAAGACATTTTACACTGATTGTAAAGGAGCAGCCTGACTTTCCCCTATCTTCCTCCCTCACATTAAAACTCTAACTCCCCCCAGGAGATCCAACAGACTTGGTAGTAGCAACAGTAGTCCAGGACACACTATCCCTGCTCCCATGGCCCACAGAAGCCTCTGGTGGCAGTGGCAATGCAAATGATGGCTCAGCTTCTCTTGTTCCTGAGGGAGCCACATGGACACACCCCCAAGCAGCCATTTCTGGAGAGAACCATACGTGGATCCCAAGTAGCTGTTTGCTCACCTCTGTGCTATACTAATAATAAATCTCTTCTCCCAAAATTTTACAATCCAAAAGGCGGGAGCAGCTGCAACAAAATACTACACTGAAGAATAGCTACACCGATCATTCTATCGATGGATTAATCTCATTATTCCTAATTTTCACTTACGTTTCTATTTGGGGTACAGCTGAACACAACGACTGTTGAGATGGGCATTCTGTGCCTAAGTTAGTACAAGTGAAACTTTAGTAGTACTTAACCACATCATGATTATTACTCTTTTTAGTGATTCTGAGTTTTTCTACAGGTGGGAAGTTAGAACTGTTTGTTAAATGAAGTTAGTGCTCACAAAAAGATCCAAAATAGCTGCAAAGTAGACTAGCATGCTATCTTTATCCATAAGGCAGCTGCAGTACTAGCTTCCCACATGCTGTCGGTCCTATTCAGGATATACATTTGCAAAATAATAAAATATGTAAATACTTATTAATATGTCTTTGGACGAAAACAATTACATGCAAAGTTGTAGGTAGATACTCTCACAGGCATTTTCAGGACCAAGCACTTAATCTATTCAATAGCTTCAAAGAGTGGAGTTACACAGTACAGCCACTGATTCTGTAATATCTACCTCACTTAATTTGATTAAAAATGTCAAGTGCAACTGTCATAAAGCAAAGCGTCTAACTGACTGTCCCACAGGCCAAACCACCACCATTCACTCAGAGGTATTTTAAAGGAAACACTTCCCCCTAAACCATATTTAATCACATCTGAATGTTTCTTTAATTTATGGTCCTTTTGCAAAGATATACACTGGATCTTATTTGCCCAGCATAAGATTAAGATTTGTTCACCTTAAATTCAACCTTAATATCACTGAATGACTGACACACATTTCTAATTAAACAGATAATGAAAAATTACTTCCTGTGCAGTGCTACTCCTTTGAAGATATAATCTTGAGGAATCTCGTGTGTGGGACTCATTTACTTAGCATAAAACCAGCTAAACCTTATTTGACACTCTGTGTGAGTGTTGTCTGTACTGGCGCAGGCATATTCCTCAATAAGACACACAAGTCAGATTCAGCACCAAAATGCGCTGGATTACTCTTAGCAAAATACAAAGGCTCTGTCAAGCACTGTTTCCTCAATGCTCTGAGCACAGGGGTTGGAAGTGAGTTTTGATTCATTAGTTGAGCAAAGCCTCTACTCAGGAAACTGTGCAGGGGACATTAAGAAATGGCCGGCAGATCCTAGCCTTCTCCCCAGCCAAACCAGGCATCACTGTATCAAGGCCTCTAAAGCTTCTCCTCCTGTGCTTGTGTCCTCAGATAAGTAAGGAGATAGCAAATTTGGAAACCAGTTTTCTCTGATATTCTTGCCAAATATGGGGTTTTTTTCCATCTCAGACTTCAAAGTGCTGCATTGGCTTTTTCCATCCTTATGGAGGCAAGATCCAGGGACAGAAGTGCTGGTTTTACTGTTCTCACTAGCACATCATCTAATGTCAATGTTCCATAACAGATTAAAGAAAAACGGAATCATGGATCAAATCTGGAGTGGGTCTAGGCACATCTAGAATCCAGAGAGCAGCTGAAAAACCTTATTTATGAATGGAAGCATATGAATGCAAACACTCCTTTCAATAAATGTTTATTGCTATTGCAACTCTTGGGAATAAAACAAGACAGGTCTCCCTGCAAAAAACAGGAGAGTGCAACAACAGCAGTAGTCACAAAACAGATTTAGAATTTCATAATGAAAATAATTGCTTCTTTATAAAAATATCTAAATATCAGTGAGTCTTAGGACTCATCCCTGCAAGATCTTATGCCGCTGACTTTATTCACAAGCTAGTTCTACCGAAACCAGCAGGACAACTCATATGTTTAAAGCTAATTACGTGTCTATGTGTTTGTAGGAGCAGAGCCTCACTGGCATGACTTCTCCCTTCTTCTGTAATCCTACAACCACTGTCCCACAGCATATTCACCATATTCCTAGGTGAAAAAGATCTTCGATTTAGGAGAGGAGCTCATACAAATTCACTCATGCTCCAAAAAGCATGGACATTAAGTTAAGGCTCTTGCCTTAACTTGCATACCATAAAAGCAATAAGGACACTGAACAGGGTCATATGTTGTGCTTGGTTATAACTTAGACCACATTCACATCTGATGGCAGTGTAGCAGGGAAACTGCCACAAGCCCAAGACAAGGCGGGGGAGGAGGGGATTGCCAGACATACCACCGGTGTGAATGGGGTTCCGCGGCAATTTTGCTTGCAAATGACAGGGCTGCATTTTGAGCCCTGGCATCAGTTAGTAAAATTCCCACGGAACTCCGTTCACACCAGTGGTACTTCCAGCATTTCCCTCCTCCCCCCACCACGTCTTTGGTTAGTGGCAGTTTTCCCGCTGTGCTGCCATTAGGAGTGAAAGTGGCCTTTGGCTCCGTGCACCCACACTTTGCTTTGGTCTTTCAGGCCCAATCCTCTTCCTCTGTAGATTGGGGGCAACACTGCAGCTGGGGACAGCAAGCTCCTCCCTGCCTCAATATTACGTACTTGATCTCAGTCTTCACTGTGGTCATATTTTCTCTTTCATTTATAGTTCCTTTCTCAGGCAGCCGCTCGAGTGCATTTGCTCACTGCACAGGTAATTAAGGGTAAGGGAATATTTGCCCTCACTCTTCTGTCATGCAAAGTACTATGCTGTATTGTGGATGTGGGAGAACTGATGGCAATACTGCTGCTTACAGTCAGATTCCCCTGCTTCTGCATTAACTCTGCTTTATTCCATCCATACACCCCCTTGCTCAATACTTGCATAAATCATCCCTTGATATTTATTTCAGAATAGAACGTCCTTTCTTGCCACACATTTTTAGTGTAACACTGTACAGTGTAGCAAACACTCACTTCAGAAGAAGATCTGCTTTTCCAGAAAGACTAAAGGCAAGCAAGTGGTCATTCTTGAAAAATAACTGTGGACACAGCCTATTTCAGGCACTCCTACACCACTCCTATTTCGCTCCCTGAAGCCTCCTAATGACAACTCATTACTATCTAACAATGCTCCCCCAGAACATACTGTGTTTGTACTGCAACAGTGTAGCTCAGCTTACAGATCTGCATTTCAGACACCTGCACGCCTGTACTTTTCCTCCAAGACTCTAACATATTAATATGTTAAACAAGGCACCTTGTTCAAAGACCACTTGGACTCCCCTGATGCTTTGCCATTTACCTGTTCTGTGACAGAAGAGCCTGGGTTATCCACCCTGCTCCTTCCAGCGAGGAAGAACGTGCAGGTTCCTGGAATGGGAACTCTGCTTTCTCATCCAGTGTCTGATGTGGATGAGGCTCTTAGCAGGACCAGGAGGGACTTGGGGGGTGGGGGGGGAAGTCTGTTGCTGGGTAGGCACAGGGCACTCTCTACCCATTTGCAGGTTCTTGGGGGGGGATTACTCTGGATCCCAGTGAGAGCGGGTTACAAGGAGGGACAGGGTTGGGGGGGGACTTCCCCTTGGTGTGAGGGAGGGCATGCCCTCGGGGGTGGGTAATGTATCCCCCAGTGGGAGGGGGATACATTACCCAGCAGGGGGTCCGTTAATGGGTGAGGTGCTGAAAGTGCCCTTGTCAAGGTCGGATCATTATCTCCTTCAGATCCAGCTCCTGGCACACATCTGCCCCGGAAAGGTGTGAAACCGGTTAAACAGGTTCGCTCTCGGAGACTTATGGAACCAGAGCAGTTCCGGAATGCTCCAGGGGAAATACCCTCTGATCTCGATGCCCATCCACTTGATGACCTCGTTAGGTTTTCAAACACCTGGCTATCTGACTGGGTGGCTCCTAGGTGTTCGCTTCCCAAACATCAGAACCGCAGGTCCCCGTGGTTCATGGAGGACCTGCGGCAGTTAAAATGTAAGGAGAGGTGGTTAGAGCGACGGTGGCATTGTACTCATGCTGAAGACGACAGATTGCAGCATAGAGACAGTCTGAAAGTCTATGCAGTGGGAGAAGAGTGAAAGTGGAGGTTTCCCAGGCCTACTGTGACAAGTTTATTGATTTTTTCGTGGGCAAAAATCGCTCACATTCATCATGACTTCGTCGCCATAGTTGATACAGTTGGGGAACCAGAGGCTATGAATGCCTTGGCTTGTCCTGTTTTGTGGGATCAATTTCAGTCGGTGACCCTTGTCAATAAGGGGGATGTCCTGGGGGCTGTTAAGGCCACAACATGTGAATTAGATCCTTGCCCGTCCTGGATGATTAAGGCCGCTAGGGAGATGTTGGGACTGGTGCTGGCGTGGGTGGTCATCATCTCCCTTGAGGAGAGCAGGGTCCCAGGGTCGCTCAAGGAGGCTGTGGTACGACCCTTACTCAGAAAACCATCCCTTGACGGGGATGCCCTCGCCAGCTACTGGCCTGTCTCTAACCTTTGCTTTTTAGGGAAGGTTATTGAGCAGGTGGTGGCCCAACAGCTCCGGTACATCTGCTCCCCGGGATCTCATATGTGGGGTCCTGCAAGGTTCTATTCTATCCCCCCTGCTGTTCAATGCATACATGCAGCCTTTGGGCGAGGTCGTGAGAGGGTTTGGAGTGTGTTTTCATCAATATGTTGACATCACTCAGCTCTACCTCTCATTTTCAGTGGACTCAAACCCCGCAGTCTCATTGCTTACCCGATGTCTGGCAGCTGTGGGAGACTGGATGAGGACAAGCTGTCTAAAGTTGAATCCCGACAAAACGGAGATGATGCTGGTGGGGAGGGCTGAGGGAGTGGAGGCCCCCGATGGGGTCTACCCCGTCTTGCTTCCTCAAGTTCATAG
The DNA here is from genome assembly GCA_003113815.1 of Sphenodon punctatus. Classification (NCBI taxonomy): domain Eukaryota; kingdom Metazoa; phylum Chordata; class Lepidosauria; order Sphenodontia; family Sphenodontidae; genus Sphenodon; species Sphenodon punctatus. The sequence goes on along the minus strand of QEPC01006508.1, from coordinate 286,725 downwards.
TCTGGGGATGCTCCTCAATTCGCAGCTCCGCCTGGATGTCCAGGTGGCAGCTGTGGCAAGGAGTGCTTTTGTCAAATTACATTTGGTGCGATGGTTACGGCCTTATGTCTCAGACTGCAACCTAGCCACCATCATCCATGCCTTCATCACCTTGAGGCTTGCGTAACGCACTCTACGTGGGGCTACCTAAGGTGACGGTCCGGAGGCTGCTGGTGGTGCAGAATGCAGCAGCTCGTCTCCTGATGGGTACGGGCTGCTGAGAGTACATAACATCGGTTGCTCCGTTTTCTGCACTGGTTGCCGGTTGCCTTATGGGCCCGATTCAAGGTGTTGACCTTTAAAGCCCTACACGGCCTGGGTCCCACCTACCTGCAGGACCATCTCACTTCCCCGGGTTCTGGAACAGCTGTTGTGGTCGGCCAGAGGCACCCTTTTAGAGGTCCCCCCGTGTTCAGTGGGGGGGGGGCACACTGGAGAGGGCCACAGACTCCTTAAGAGAGGTACTTCAACACATCTTTCCAGATGAGCACTGCTCAGATATTACCCAACAACAGCACAGCCTCAATCTTGCAGACTAGGAACATCACCAAGGCAGAAAACAACAAGGTTAGCCCTGCCTCCCTAATGTTTCTAATCCCAGTATTTAACCAAGTCTGACCCCAATCATTATAATGCAAGAAGATAATGAGTAGGGTGCGAAGGGTCTGTGGGGGCATGGGTTGGGGGGAGATGGGTTCTTTTATTTATATTTTATTGTAATACTGTCAATGATGTTTTTATGATTTGATACTGCTAGCCGCCCCAAGCTGCCTGAGGCAGGAGGGACGGGATATCAAGAATGTAAAAAATAAAAACGAACAAACATAAACAAATAAATCAGGACGCAAACTAACAGCAGCCCCTACTGTCCCCATTTCTCCCATTCACCCCAACCCAAAGGAAAGCATATTGGGAAAGCTTCAGTGTTGCCTCCAACCTGCAGAGGAAGAGGATTGGGGCTGAAAGACCAAAGTGCATGGAGCTTAAGTTGTAAGCAAGTACAATATGTCAAACTGTACAACATCTTAATTAAACATGGCATACAAGTTAAGACTGGAACTTACAGTTTCCATGGTTTTTGGAGCATAAATGAATTTGTAAGAGCCATAACTCCTCCCTTAAACCGAAGGGGTTTTTTATCTAAGAATGTTCATGTTTTTGAAAGAGGGATGCACTAGATTCCCCCTGCTGCTGCACTATCAACCTCAGTTTGACTGGCAGACAAGCAGTCAGCCAGTGAGCTCCCCTTTCAGCCCAAACTTTGTCAGTTTCACCAGCGGGATATTTTAAATTATTATTATTATTATTATTATTAAACAACTGGAAGCAACCTCGTCAGTTTCACCAGCAGGGGGAAGAGGGACTGGAGGGGGATATTGCTTTGCAGATCCTTCCTGTCCACAGCATTTCCCCTTGCAGCTCCGAGCACTCTGTTACATGCCTGAAGGAATTCTATGCAACTCATGTAAAATTCCTCAATGCACGTAACAACATACAGTCTCTGTTCCGACTCCATCCCTTCTACCAGTGAGTTTGCCTTGACAGTTTCACCAGGGTGAAGGTGAAGATTGCTTCGGAGACCCCTCTTTTTCAGGGAGTTTCCCGTGCAGCCTTGAGCTTTGCCATTTTCACCGGAGGGTTTGATTTGAAACTGGGAGCAGTAGTCTTGTCAGTTTCACCTGCTGGTGAGTTTACTTGGCAACCAGAACAGCCAGTCAGTAAGTTCCCCTTTCAGCCCCAGCTGCGTCACTTTCACCAGTGAAGGGTTTTTTTTCCCACCTGGGAGTAGGCGGCTCAACTTCACAGGAGAAGGATGGAAGGGGAGATTGCTTTGCAAGACCCCTCCTCACTGGAGCATTTACTTTACAGCCCTGATCTTTGTCAGTTACATGTCTGATCTCTGCTTCTTCACAATGCTAAGCCAAACTTATTAAAACAATTTTTAAAAATTCTTTGACAGCTGTAAGTGGAAGTTTTAGTTTAGAAGCTTCTGTAGAAGAAGATACAAGTGTGCTTTGATGCCATTATTTAAATATTAATATTAAATTATTACTAATATTTATATCCTGCCCTATCCCGAAGGGCTCAGAGTGAGTAACAGCATATTAAGAAACTTGTAAAAGACAACTACTCTTGCCAGAATCACCAATGTGCTTCTCATAGCCAAGTCTAAGGGCCCCTAATTCCATTCTCATCTGCTTATCTCTCTGCGGCCTTGGTATGTGGGGCTCAATTTTCAACTGGTTTTCTTCCTATCTCTTTAACTGCTCCTTCAATGTTTCTCTTCTTGGTACTTCCTCTGCCTCCCCATCTAATCTCATTCAGTTTCCCAAGGTTCTGAAGAGGGCTCTGACTTTGGGCCTCTTCTATTCTCTTTACACTCTATCCCTGGGCAAATTCACTGAATTGCACAGCTTCTGGTATGACATGTATGTGACAACACTCCACTTTCTCTCCCTCCATCCTTTCTTGCATCGCCAACTGACTCTCTGATATGCCCATCTGCATGTCTTACTGACATGGCCTAATATGGTTTAACTGAACTCCTCATATGACCCCTAAACCTTCCTCTTCTTCCTCTACTTCTGTTGATAGTGTCACCCTCCAGCCTATTTCCAATTCATCTTTTATTCCTCTTTCTCCTTTGAGACTCAGTCTTTTAAGGCCTGCTGATACATTGGCAGCAATACATGTGAAAAGGACAACCTCCCACTAACCCATACCCTTAGTAGCCATATAACATCCAAGTACAAAAAAAAAAATATAGTCTTATTTCTCTCTGCAGCCTAATTCTCCCTAACAAAAATAGTTTTATTTTAGTATTAGTTGCCCCAGCTAGAAATTGAATTAGCAATAATACATCCCCTTTGCTACAGATCTAGTAGCTCCATGGTAAAGAATCTAAGTGATATAGACTCTATTAGAATGCCTCTCTCCCTTCTGCTCCCCCCGGTCCCCAACACAAAGTATATTAAGCACAGTCAGAAATACACCATGTGGCTGTAGGAGTGCTTTTTTATTCTTGGCTAGCTAGCCTTCTATTCATAGCAGCAGTTGATGGTCACTTGGCTGCCTATACTTATACCCATTTGAATGGATGGCATTGGCATGTTGCCTGCTTGCAACTTGGTTGGGCTGATCCACCAAAGCAGTGATGCCAAGCAACCATGGGTTTAGGCAGCAAAGCAGCCTGCGTAACATTTTGCACATCTCTTTTGCAGAAACGGCCCATCTGTGCAGACATTAAGTGCTGGCATGACATCCTTGCTTAATTCTTGATTACAGCTTACTTTGTCCTTTACTCTCTGGATAGCAGGGGCTGGGAATCCAAGGCAAAGAGCTTCCCCTGGGAGGACAAAATGCCTTTATGAAGTAATTTTTCCTTGTTAACCTAGTATCATTAACCAAAACAATAAGAAGTAGGTCTCCTTATTAGAGAAGTATCTACTGATTTGATATAGCAGCTTAAGCAGAGGAACTCAGGCTTCCAAGTTTCTCTTGTACCCCCACTACCACAAAAGAACTATCATAATTGGTGACAAACCATGGACAAAAAGAAATAAGAACAAAGGAGAGAAGTTAGACAGATGTTGTAGACACTCCTGTCTGCCAGTTGGACAGGCTGAATTGCAGTCGGTGTCTTCAAAGCCAGCTCATTATGGCCACCCAAGCTGTCAGGATATATTTTTCGGACCTCCAAATGATTTAGATCATCAGAATTCCCTCTTCTTCTATCAAGCAGTAGAAAAAGAAAATCACCCTGATAACTCTCCTTCACTCAGTTCTGTCTGAATTACTAACTAGTTAAGACTATCTTAAGAGCATTTTAGAGGACACTCCTCCCTCCTATACAACAAAGATTTATTTACACCCTATTAAGCTTCCCCCCCCCCCGTTTTCTTTTTTCTATCTATAAAGCCTAGATGCTATATAGCTTCTTCTTCTGTGACACATTTACAAAAAGCAATTTAAAAGAGCTACATAATGAAAGTATATATCCGCATGCACTCCATGTAAAGGAAACTCAAAGACAAAGCAATGCCAATAGAGACAAAATAAATCATCAAGGAACCAAGGAGCATTAAGAGATCCACTGCCAAGTATCCTTGCTTTTCCAGTATTTAAATTGTTGATTCTAATATTTTATTCACACAGCACCTATGGGACAATTTTTTAAACTCCTAAGTCACTTATACTGACTTACCATTACACCTGCATTTACGTCAGTATCGCTTACAAAAGTGACAAAGTATTTAGGAGCTGGGAAGCATGATCATCCGAATGTATAGTGAGCACGAGTCCCATTCATTTAGATGAGACTCATGCCTGTGCTAACCACTACCTACATGATGCTTCAGGAAGGACAAAAGAAAGCAGAGAAAAGAAAGAAAGGCAGAAGGCAGAGCAACGACGTTTTTTCAACTAGACTCAATATTCTCATCGTATCAAGGCAGACTTATAAAACACATGTGTCTCTTTTGGTAAAAACGAATACTGTATAGTATTTAGAAACTATAACCTCAGTGGATCTGTTACCAAAAGCCCTGAAAATAATTTAAAATGCAAATACATAGCAAAAATATATATATATATATATATAATCAAGTATCACAATGAGACCAGTAATGAAAACCTAATGATGTTAATCAACTTACTTGCTTCTGAGTTCAGTAAAGACAGGTTAAATCTCTGACCTTGTTGCTAAGACGACTACCCTAAAGGGGGAAACTATGAGGCAAAGTCTCATCTAGCATGCCAGAACCTACATGCTACATCAGTCTATCAGTGCTTTCTGAGAACTGCATTAGACTCAGAACTAAAATATCTCTCTCACCTCAGCAGAAATCTGAACCACTCCAATAAATTTTAAAATGTATTAATTTTAATAATAATAATAATAATAATAAACCTTAAAATGCTTTCACCGTCTTTTAGGATAGACAATTAGTAAATAAAAGATTCTTGAAAACTATTTCTAGATATAAACTATCACATGCTAAAAATAAGTTTCTGAATAATATCCTAAACTAAAGGCTTGGAAATCAAAAGGACAAGTCAAAACAATAACTGCGATCCAGCTGTACCCTGGCATGGGAGGGGGATGCGCCAGCAAGGGGCACTGATACGCCTGCACTCGCTGCACTGCATTCCCCTGGAGGCATGTCTGACCCCTGGAGCAGGTGGGGCCGGCCAGATGCACAGGGAATGCAAGCAGGTGATAGGCTGCTGTAACATGCTTGTTTACAGATCTACTGACAGTCCCCACTTCCGGCGCTCCCTGGGACTAGGCTGCTATTCTGTCAAGTTGGGCGGGGGAGAGGGAATCGGGTAATGGCTAGTTGGTCAGCTTGTCACTGCTCTGTGCACAATTATTTTGCCTCTTCTGTGTGCTGTGTTACAGGACAGTGATGAGCTGATTGACTGGTTGCCCTTTTTGAAGTTTGGCAGAGCCTCAGCATGTCTATCCATCCACAGATGTGAAGAAGAGGGTATGAGCATAATGGGAAGTGTGTGGGAGGCAGCTGTTGTAGCTAGATGGGACCGGTCCCCACCCCCCCATAGAGAGCCCACACATTGCCCTCCCCTAGAATGGCTGGTGGCCATTGGGTCTGGGTGAATGTGTTCTTTGCACTTCCATTGGGGCTAAGCCAGATGGCTGAATCCACTGCTGCTCCACACTGCAGCGAGCCAGCAACGCTTCTGCTTTGTCCCTGGACGGGATCTGAGCTGTGCAAAACTACGCTATCGCAGGCTGCACGGATCTCCCTTCAGAACCCAGGGAACCGAGTTCCTGAGGCCAGGCTGCAGTTCTGCCAAACTCCAAAGGGAAACTAATTCAATGATCTATAAAGCCCTATACGGTCTTGGCCCCTCATACCTTAGGGACCGCCTCGCCCTTCGCGCCCCGGAGCGGCTCCTGCGGTCTGCCGGGGGTGCCCTCCTGGAGGTCCCCCGTGTTAAGCGGGGGGCCACAATGGAGCGAGCATTCTCGGTGGTTGGGCCGCGGCTGTGGAACTCCCTTCCGGAGGAAGCTCGCCTGGCCCCAAGCCTTTTAACATTCCGGCGGAACTGTAAGACCTGGCTGTTTGCCCAGGCCTTGGGGGGGGGGTGGGGAGGGATGATTTTAGTCCCCCACCCATTTATTTATTTATGTACTATTTATCTAGCCCTGTTTTATATGGTATATTTTATATTTATATTTTAAAATGAATTTTAATGTTGTATTATTGACTGTTGTGAGCCGCCCCGAGCTGCGTTGCAGGAGGGGGCGGGATATAAATTTGGAAAAATAAATAAAAAATAAAAATAAATAAATACTCCTCCCTGGCTTGTGACATCACATGGCACGTAAAAGAGGCAGAAGCTCTATCACAGGACAGCAGCTAATCAATTAGTGGCCCTTCTCAGAGTTTGGCAGAGGTGCAGCCCAGGCACAGTACAGGAGCTCTGTTCCCCAGGGTCTGAAGGGAGATCGTTCACAATTAAGCTACAACCCGGTTCTGGGGCAAGCCAGCGGTAGTAATACTTTCTCTCTAAATGGGGGTATGTGCGTGGTGGGGGAGGACATGTGTGGGGGTGGTTGAGCTACTTGAATGGTGTCCCTTCCCACATGTGTGCAGCTGCACTGACTCCGCTGGAACTAGCTGCCTGCTGCACGGCCCTTACTACTGCTCGGACCAAGCGCAAGGGCAACACAGATGATCCCTGCAACATCAGGGATCCAAGGCTCGGGGACTATTGGCCCCTTTAGGGTGGCAGCGTAGTACCTTGGGTTGCCATGTCATCCCTGTGTGGGGTTTGGATGGCCAGCTGGTTGACTGTCTAACCGTGCCTCTGAGCACAGGAGGCGCAGTCAGTGGTGATGAGGGCAGGAAAGGGCTCCATCCCCAGCACAGCATCCTGACTGCCAGCATTCCACCCCGACCCAGGACTTCCTCTAGTGCACATACAGGTGCTGACACCCTAACGCTGCCTGTGCGATAGCGGGATGCTTAGCTGGATCACGGTCAATGTATTTTGAAAGCTCATGAATTTTATGCTCGTTTAATTTTTTTAAACAATTCTGCATGTGTTACCCAAATTATAAAATGCTGTATGCTTTACTAAGTTTAAAATAAAATCTCTCTATATTGCGTACTGATCGGGTGTAAGGTATAGTAGTTTCCAGGTTAGAAATTAAACTGTCTAGTACTAGGCAGCATTGAACTCAATTGACAGGCCAACAGCTACAAGCAGGAGCTAAAAAGGATAAATCTTTCACCATCTTGAGAAAGATTCTTTGTTCCAGCAGCCCACTACTAGGAAGTTTAAATTGGATTGAGAACCACATTTAATTAAATTTTAGCTTCCATTGTTGTGGAGGAAGGAGAGGATGGCCCCCTGGGATTCCTGCTAATGGAGATAGTAAAGGAGAGTAAGGCTGAAGACTGGTTAGAACTAAACTCCCCCCCACCTCGCCAGTTCAGTGGCAAAAGGAAAGGAGGTGTCTATCCGAATACTCCTTGAACCAAATCACATGCATAATGCCAGCGTCGGTTAATATAATCAAATTTCTGTCTGCTAGGAAAAAATAAAATAGAACAAAAATTGAGCTACAAAATAGCAGCTTAAATTTAAAGCTGACTGCCGAACTCATGCACCTGCATTGTCTAATAGCAGTAACGTGATAGTTTAATCCTACACAAAGAGGCATGGGGATGGCTGCAGTTTCCAGCAGAACTCTATAATATACCAAAATTATGAAGAAATGATGCAGCAAATAGACATTCCCCAGGAAAGGGGCAAGAGAGAAATCCTTTGAGTGTCATTTAACAGAGTATCTCTTTGCGGGGGAGAAGTCCTATTGTGTAGGTTTTCAGCACAAAGCACTTGGATTTAGCTGTTCAGGCAACAAAGCTTAGTCAGTCTACCATGCTGGGAAAAAAATGTACTGTTTACAGGCAACTTGTAGAAGCAGTGGAAAGGAGCCAACATATGAAAGAGTGTTAACAAACATGATGGCAGAGCATTGCCATCACAGCCCTCCCTGGGGAACCATAGCTGACACAATCCAGACTGGGTTGGGCCACCGACCAGGATGTCAGCAAGGGGAGAGAGCCACACAAATGTGCAGCTGCCCCCCCTCCCCCACCCCCTGCCATAACGGATTGCCATGACAGGCAATGACTGCCACCATGGCAGCTGGACAGGCTGGGTCACAGCGGGCCATAACAAATGTTATAGCCTGCTATGGCCCACTTTGGCTCGATCAGGGGGACCTTTGTCTGGGCTGTGACTCCCAAGGTCTTCAGGATTACATTCTGGGCCATGCCAAGTCAACATCTGGCAGCACCTGCACAAATGTGCAAGTGAGGTCCAGGCCAAAGCATGATAGAGTGGGCCAAAGCCAGAGAACCAGTGGGCCAGGGGACTAGTTCCAAAGGAGTGCTTTGAAGAGCAGACTGAAAAGGTTAACAATATCAAAGATTTTGAAAAATATTGCAACTTATTGCCTCCGTCTTCCCCTCCCCCTCACGGGGAGGTGGGGTGGACGGCTGGAGGCTCCTTGTCGCACCCGGTTAGAGGAGGCAGGGCAGTTCAGGGAATGTTTCCCGCCTCAGGGTTGCTGCAGCCCCTGGGGCAGGAAAAGCAGCAGCTGCGCTCGAGTACAATCCCCGGCCGGGATTGCTACAGCAACCCCGCCAGCTGGGATTAGAGTAGAGGAATCAAGTGGGCCATGCCTGTAGGGCGTGACCCAAAGTTGAGGAGGACAACGGAGCTCCGGCCCCACTTGCGGCCCAAGCTCAGGAAACAGCATCCACCCAACCCTTCCCCCTCATACTGTGGATTATTATCAACCGCCATCGGGGCCAGGAAGGAATTTTTGCGGGAACCTTAATCTGACCCAATAAAGGGTTCTCATTTTTTGCCTTCCTCACAGTGTGGGGTATTTGGCCAAATTGATTGTCCCTTAGAATTTGGGGGGGGGGGTTCATTTTATTGTCACATTCTGCAGGGGTCAAGTACTATAGATTAGATTAGGATAGATAAGTCATAAATAAGAGTCATCTCCTTCAGAGATGGGGAGGCCCACTAGCCGGAATGCAGGGTATGGCAAGCGGCGGGGCAGCCTCCCTGGGAGGGGCATCGAGCGAGGGCAGTAGGGACAAGTATGGTCCCCCGTCGGCAGGCGCCCTCATCCTTACTCATGTTCGAGAGTTTATGGTCCCCCTCACCTGTGGCCGGAGTCACTGAGAGGGGGAGACGTTATGGACAGTTGTGGGTGGTAATCGAGGGTACATCGGAACCACCCATAGGTTTTTTTCCGTTGTGATGTTTTAAGATTCAAGTACTGGACCCATATCACATTAGGCGATTACCCCCACCTGAATTATGATTATAATTGGTTTAATTAAAGAGTGCGGCCATTCAAATCCCAGCCATGGTGTCTGGTCTCCTTTTGGTGTGTCGGCAACAAAATATTTCACTAACAATAAAAAAAATTATAACCAACTCTGGGGGTGTGTGGGGTTTAGTCAGCACTGGGGCAAGTGGCTAAAGATCCCTCTAGAAGGTGATAATATAGTAGAAGTGTCTAAGGCATTTGTTAACACATCCGTTTGGCCCAGATGCCCTAGAACTACTAGGAATTCTGAGAACAGTAAATAACTCCCCAAATCTACACCAACTGTGTATGCATTGTTAATGAAGAGGGACTTCATTAGTTTAGACTTTGTGAAAGCATGGGAAAGTGATCAAAGCTCTTAAAGCAATCTCAATGGCAGCAAAATATAGTAGAAAATGTTAGAAAGGTCTCTGTAGATCTTATACTATGCTTGGTTCAAACAAAGATTCCATCCAAAATGCACTGGACACCACAGACCTTACACAAAATAAATGCCTTACCTTCTGCCACCTGATGGTGCTGCAATAATGCATAGGCTATGCATATGACTCTAATGCATAGGCTATGTGACTGCCCAATAATTAGTCAGCTGTGGAATGAAGCAAACACAAGAACTAAAATAATGTTCAACTTTAGTAGCCAAACCTATGCTGAAATTACATTCTAGGATAATTATCTTCCTAACTGAGCTTAATCCTCAACAAAAGCTTTAGTTCTTAAGGGCTGTGATGATTGCAAAGAACATGGTTTATTGGTTTTATAAAATGGAAAAGTAAGATAATGCCCAAAATAGGGCAATGGTGTTTGGAGCTATCAGAGTTGGTAGCCAAAGAAAGAACAGCTGATTGCCGTAGAGAACAGGCTGATGAATTAGAAGAGATTTGGACCCAATTTTTGAACACATTTGGATAAACAGACACATGCACACAGGCCACATTCCAACAAACAGAGGTAAGCTGAAATAATCTTTTTAGGGAAGGTTATTGAACGGGCTGTGGCACGGCAGCTCCAGGAACATCTGGACCACACCTTGATCCCTCCCAAGTCTGGGTTTCAGCCTGGGTACGGTACGGAGACAGCCTTGGTTGGCGATCTCCGTCTGGCGTTGGACCAGGGTCGTCAGACCTTACTAGTCCTACTAGAGCTTTCGGCTGCGTTCGACACTGTCGATTATGAGGTGTTGGTGACTCGCCTGCAGGACCGTGCCGGAATTGGCAGAACGGTCTTGGACTGGTTTCGTTCATTCCTGGCTGGGAGAACTCACTGGGTGGTCTTGGGGGAGTGTACGTCTTCCCCATGCCAGGACCTCACGTGTGGAGTCCCGCAGGGTGCCATTCTGTCCCCCCTCTTGTTTAACATCTATATGCAGCCGTTAGGGGAGATCGTGAGGGGGTTTCAGGGCATGCAGTGTCATCAGTATGCTGATGACACTCAGCTCTACCTCTCCTTTTCCA
>QEPC01006508.1:244253-275708 GCA_003113815.1 Sphenodon punctatus | reverse complement strand
ATCTCAGGTTGTGGCCATGGCGGGGAGTGCGTTTCGGCAGTTACATCTTGTCTGGCGGCTTCGGCCGTATCTCTCAGACTCCGACCTCGCCACTATCATCCATGCCTTCATCACCTCGAGGCTGGATTACTACAACGTGCTGTACGTGGGGCTGCCCATGAAGCTGGTCCGGAGGCTGCAGCTGGTGCAGAATGCTGCGGCCCATCTCCTTACAGGGGTGGGTCGCAGGGAGCACATGACACCAGTGCTCCGGGCTCTGCACTGGCTGCCTATAAAGTACCAGGACAGGTTCAAGGTGCTGGTTTTAACCTTTAAAGTCCTTCACGGCCTGGGCCCTGCTTATCTGCGGGACCGCCTCACTCCCCAGGTGCCCGTGCGACCCTTGAGATTGTCTGTGGGAGCCTTTTTGGAGGTTCCCCGGGCAAGGCGGGTGGCCACTGATGTTAGATCTTTTTTGGTGGCCGCCCCTGTGCTGTGGAATTCGCTCCCGGAGGAGGCTCAGTTGGCTCCCACTCTCCTGCTGTTTCGGCGTGTATGTAAGATCTGGCTGTTCCGTCAGGCTTTTGGCGAGGGGTAGGGGTGAGGAGGGGGGTGGGGTTTTCCCCCACATATTGTAATTTTAATTTTTTTTTAAAAAAAATTATATTGTTTTTATTGAATGTTGTTCGCCGTCCCGGGCGGGATATAAATTTTAAATAAAATAAATAAAATAAAAGATAAACTACTTTGATTTGATTAAAATCAAAATAACTATTCCACTTCAGTAGCGTTCAGATGAACAGTGTAAACTGAAGCAGAACTGCATCAATTTTGCCCCCAGGGAAAACATGTGATCACTAAACCACAGTCACTGCCTTCGCACCAATACATCTCCACATAAAAAGTTACTTCGAAATACAAACCAAAAGGGAGTATGTACTCCTGCTTTGTAGTGCTCTGTTCGTGTGAATGCTTCGGAAATAAGGCCCAATTAACATCAGAATCACAGGTGTACACTCCTGCTTGAATAATGCTAGACCTCTATTCTGCCTTGCCACTTCCACTCCTCCCCCTTGCCTTTTTCTTCATCTTACACAATTTCATTGCCACTTCCACTCCTCCCCCTTGCCTTTTTCTTCATCTTACACAATTTCATTCCATTTCCCTTCTTCTTTGATTTTTCCCAACTGTAAATAGGTTATCTCATTTTATTATTAAAACCCTAATTTTAATGTTTTGTTTATTTAGGATTGTTGTGTATTTTTATAGCTATAGCTTCTTTTTTAAAAAAAAAGGAATTTTAATGCATTTTAATGTATTTTGCATTAACTATAGTCCAATTATGCAATTCACAGATAGATTTGCAATCTCAAGAATGTATATCTGAGATCATGAAAATGTGTAAATTATATTAAAAAAAAATTAAAATCAATAAATGTTTTTTGTTGTTGCTGGGTTGACAAATGTTTTAGTGTTTATATAAAAAATGAATCACAAAATAGAAAATATATTAGAAAGGAAGGTCAAATGAAAAGAAGAAAAACAGTACATAAAGGCAATGAAGACAAACTCAGATAATTTAAATCAATTTCATAGGCTGTCAATAACTGACAATGTGGCCTCTACACTCATTTAAGGGCAACAAGAACAATGGAGAGCAGCTAAAATTTTGCTAATATCAGATTTTAGCACAAGGTCAAGAGGTGCTTGAATGAAGTAGGAAACTAAAGAATAGTAAAACAACAGGACAGGACAGTAGGTACCCCCAAAATTAGAATGAAGTAGTATCAATCAAGTAGTTGAACTACAAATAAAAATAAACAATTTCCCATTAAAGTCATTATTCCAGAGGCCTTGAGAATAGCAAGTATCAGCACTAGCCTTACCAGAGGGCAATTCGGGATGACTGTCCTGGCCCCCTCCTCTTTTCTCTATTTCTGGAGACCCTGCAGTGGCCCCCATTTTCACCAGAACAGGACATGGGGGGGTCCCACAGAGGATGCTCCTGAAGGGCCACCAGGGGCCCTGCATTTTATCTTCACCCTGGGCTCCACAAACTCTAAGACTTGCCCTGACAAGTACCTGGATCTATTTTATATACATACATCAGAATACGACATAGAGCTAGTTTAAGAGCATATGCTGTGACTGTGCAGGCAGGAAAGAAGGGTTTTCTTTGCTGCTATCATAGCATCCGCAAAGTTGCGTCCAGCTGAGCTTTTCTGGGTGGCGAAGAGCTGGTTGGTCCAGTCTGTCTCCACCTGAAACTGGATTTGTCCAGTGGTCTCTGTGACATGTTTATTGATTATGTTGCCGAGAAAATTGCTCGCATTCACCACTGCTTCGACGTCACACTTAGTGCAGTAGTGGAACCAGAGGTTATGGCTACCCTGCCTTGTCCGGTTTCCTGGGATCGATTTCGGTCTGTATTGCCCGCTGATGCTGTTGATGTGCTTGGGGTGGTTAGAGCCACTTCTTGTGAACTGGACCCGTGCCTGTCCTGGTTGGTTAAGGCCAACCGGGAAACATTGGACCCGTTTCTGGCGAGAGTGGTCAATGCCTCCTTTCAAGAGAGTAGAGTTCTGGAGTGCCTTAATGAGGCTGTGATGCAGCCTCTGCTCAAAAAAACATTCCTTGTTGTTGACTCCCGGGCCAGCTATTGACCAGTCTCTAACAATCCCTGTTTAGGGAAGGTTATTGAGCAGGTTGTGGTTCAGCAGCTTCAGATGCATTTGGACAGCATCAGTTTTCTGGATCCCTCGCAGTATGGCTTTCAACCGGGTTATAGCACTGAGACTGGGCTTGTAGCCTTGGTCGACGACCACCATTGCAAGTTAGACCAGGGTTGGCCTACTCTGCTGATTTTGTTAGATCCATCAGCTGCTTTTGATAGCATTGACCACGAGGTGTTGGTGACGCTCTTGCAGGACTGTGTTGGGATGGACAGTATTGTTCTTGAAGGGTTCCATTCTCTCCTGGTCGGACGAACTCAGCGAGTGGTGCTGGGGGACCACTACTTGTCTCCCTGGGACCTCCTGTGTGGAGTTCCACAAGGTTCCATTCTGTCTCCCCCTCCTGTTCAATGTGTATATGCAGCTGTTGTGAGAGATTTTGAGAGGGCTTGGGGTTTGGCATCATCAGTAGGCCAATGACACCCAGCTCTAACTTTAGTTTTCATCTGACCCAGACCTGGCGTCTTGGTGCTTACTCAGTGTTTGGCAGCTGTGGGGGACTGGATGAGGGCGAGCCATCTGACAAGATGGAGGTAATGTAGGTGGGTGGGACTGGGGGGCCGGGTCCCCATCGTTGATGCAGTTCACCCGTCCTTGGTCCCTCAAGTTTGTAGTCTTGGAGTGCTCCTTGACCCACAGCTAGTCTAGATGCTAAGGTGGCGGCTGTGGCGAGGAGCGCTTTTGCCAGTTACATCTTGTGCAATGGCTTCAGCTGTTTATCTCAGGCTCCGACCTTGCCACGGTCATCACCTCGAGATTAGACTACCATAACGCACTGTACGTGGGGCCACCCTTGGTGACGGTTTGGAGACTGCAGCTGGTGAAGAACGTGGCGTCCCACCTCCTTACAGGGAAGGGTCGCCATGAGCACGTAAGAGCGGTGCTCCGCTCGTTGCACTGGCTGCCTATAGTCTTCTGGGCTCAATTTAAGGTGTTGGTATTGACCTTTAAGGCCCTAAATGGCTTGGGCCCTACTTATCTGCAGGACTTCCTCACCCCCCGGGTTCTGGATCGGCCCCTGCGGTCATTGGAGGGCACCCCTCTTGAAGTCCCCCATGTCCATCTGATGGGGACGATGGAGAGGGTGTTCTCGGTGGCCACTCCAATGCTGTGGAACTCCCTCCCAGTGAAGGTTCGCTTATCCTCAGATCTTTCCTCCTTTCAAAGACAATGCCAGACCTGGCTGTTTCACCAGACATTTCGCGAGGGAGAGGGAGTGGGCAGGGTAATGGGGGGGGGTGTGTGTGGTATTTTGGGGGATACCTATTTATTGTTTTATGAGTATTGGTTTTATTGATATTATATTATTATTAAAGTATGTTTTGTTGTATTTATTGTAAGCTTCCCTGAGCTACCAATTACTTCAGTATCAAATGAGATGGTTAAATATTTACTATATTTTACATATTAGACAGTATATATGGGGGGGGGGGAAATCATAATAGGCTTCTAAAATATCTAGAATATGGCAAGGGAAGACAAAAAGGGGGAACACTGTAAAGGGGATCATTTAAATTATTCTGTCAATGATTTTGTCATAGTGCATGAGAAATGCTATTTCAAATGGGAAAGGTGTGTGCACTCTTACTAAGGCTGAATTTGGCATGAGGTCTCATGGTTTGGAGGAAAGCATATAAATGGGTATCTGTCCATTACCAGCATATAGGACTAGGTGGTTCAGTAAGTTCCATCCTATCATATTTCTTTCATGTTCAAGGTTGAACTCGGTTTCACATACCTCAGATATATTTCATGGTGCAAGCTCAGTTTCATTTACGTGCAATCCATATCCTCATTCCTCATAAATTATTTCTAGCCCACACAGTTTAAATATTATCTTTCAACTCTTCTGAAAATGAAAAATAAAATAGATATCTTCTCAGTCTGAAGAGGATTATGTTTCTCCAGGTGTAACATACATCAGACTTCTGCTCTGTCATCTTTCTCTCATCCATTGTTTGGACATGGGGTAGAAAGCAGGTTGGCAGGAGGGAGGGCACTGTAAAGATCTACTCTGCTGTAGACTGTCAGCTTCTCTGTCCATCAAAAGGATTTTCATGAACAGCAGCTCCCCACTCATGAACATTTCAGGCAGACACAGTTGCTTTGACCACTCTCCCTAAGGGAAGCACTAAGAAGTATGACTTTATAGCACAGATTGAGGGCGTTTTCAGATGGACACTTATCCCAGGATAAGACCATCATCACCGGGATAGTTCATCCATCTAAACGCTGTCAACAGTAATTATTATCCCAGGATAACAAAAATATCAGGGTGTTATAAAACCCCAATTGCTGGGGTTTATAAAAACCAATTGTTAAACTATCCCAGGATAATGTCCATCACTCTCAACTATCCCGGTGATTGGCGCCACAGAATCTAATGGCAAGGTATGTGCTCAGAAATGCTTAACTGAACAGAGAACATGACATTGCACAGAAAGGATGTGACATTTGAGTCCCAGAAAACATCGTGCTGGACTTGGCAGAAAAGTACTGTGGGATTTTTAGTTCATCCCAGAGACTCTAATCACAATGTACTGTTCACCAGGTCCCTGAGACTTGATCACTCTCAGAGAGCAGGATATTTTAGAGAAATAGTCGGTCACCATTCTTAAAAGGAATAGGTGATGGCGGCTTTGGTAGTAGTGGAATAATTGGCTACATAAGGCAGTCACATTGGACGGTCACCATTTCTGAGAGAAAGCGGTGATGAAATTCTTAGTAGTGGAATAATAGACTACAAGACTGTCAATTTAAATATCCTGAGAACTTGGGTCAAATAAAGAAATTTGCCCCTAACATTTGGGTCAAATAGAGAATTTTGCCCCTAACAATGGCTTGGACCCCATAGCCACAGAGGCCAGTCGTGGGGTGTTAACAGATGAGACAATAGCCCAGATCAGATGGGTGGCCACCTATCTGTCTGTTAGATAGCTTTCCGATATTCATCTGCACCTTCCATCCCCCCTGCCACACAGGCCCCACTCACGGCAGCATCCCATGGAAAATGGACCCCGCTGTGTAGGTGCATGCTGGCTAAGACAGGCAAATGGGCACCCACACAGCCATGTCCCATCTATTAGGGTGCACATAGCCTCTGTGCAAATACAGGCCCAATAGAACCATAGTGTCCCAGGCGGAACACCTAAAGCAGTCTTGGGAATGAAAGCTCCCTCCACTCTCAGGTGCTGTGCCTGCTTACTTTTACTTTTTGAAACTCTCCATAAAGCAAAAACAAAGCAGAAAACCGACAAAAATCACAGTGGGGGTGGCATCATGTTGTGTGTGTGCACATGTGGGAAAGCCTGCATGTACATGTGCATGTGTGTGAAAGCTTATGACACTTTTTTTTTTGGTAAGTGAACACCAAACTGCCAATTGTTAAAGAGGAGCAGCTATAGAGGGCGTGGACATGGGAGGCCCCCCCTGCAAATTCTTCTGGTTTAATCTGTTCAAACTGCTTTCGCATATCTTGGATAACAAGCTAGAGAAGCCTGCACTTGTGCAACAAAGCATAACCTGGCAGCTGTTCATGTAGTGTACTAAGTCTCCTCTTTACCTGCACTGTCATGAGTAATGCAAACTGCATTAGAGTGCACCAAAAAGGGCATTGGCTTCAGCATATGGCATTTAGTTGGGAAGGAAAAAATGGTGCTTGCATTACCAAGTGTGGTCTCTTTCAATTCTACTGGGAGAGTGCAGTTTTAACTTGAGAAATCCATAAAACGTATTGTACTCAATTAAGGACTGCACTGGCTAGCTTTGATTCCTTTCACAGTTTAGAGTGACTGCGTGCCTTGTGGCACTCTAACTCCAAAGCATGAGTCCTCCAGATCAGAGCATTCTAAAACAAACTGTTCTTGTGTTCAGCAAAGGAAGTCTTGGTTGAGTGGAGAGGGATGAAGCTTGACTGAAGGGGGTCAAGGGAAGAATTAGAAGAGGAAATCAAGACAGCACGTGTAGACAGCTCACTCTAGAAGCTTGGAAGCGAAGGGTAGGAGCAAAATGGGGGGATAGCTGGAAGGGCTGGAGGGATCAAGAGTGGCCTTCTTAAGGTTAGGGAAGACAGTGGCGTGTTTGAAGACCAATGGAAATGACCCAGTAGAGAGGGAGAGGTTGATAACGTTCAGCAGAGAAGGTGCAGTGGTGGGGGCAATTGCTGTTAGGAGAAAGAAGGAGAGAGGATCAAGGGGGCAGGTGGAGGGGTTGGATGAAGAGAAGAGAGAGGTGACCTCATTAAGGGAAGCTAAGGAGAAGGAGAAGAGAAGAGAGGAAGGAGGAGGAATAGCAGGGAAAGAAATGGGGGAGGGAGAGGGTTGAGAAGCAATAGCAAGGTGGAGTTTATCAATCTTGATGTTGAAAAAAGAGAAGATCCTGTGCAGAGAAAGGGTGTGGGGAGGACAGGGATGCTTCAGAAGAGAAGCAAATGCTGGGAAAAGATGGTGGGGGTTGAGAGAGTGAGATCTGATTAATGTGGAATAATAGCGGTCTTTGGCCAGGGAAAGGGTATTACTAAATGCAGAAAGAGCAAACTTAAGAAAGGAAATCAACAAACTCATGAGCCTTCTGCCAGAGGTGCTCGGCAGCTCGAGAGAAGGATCAGAGATGGCGGATGGTAGGGGTGAGCCAAGGACAGGTGTTTATGCAATGGGTAGGACAGCAGAAGAGGGGAGAAAGGGAGTCATGGGTGGAGGAAAGGAATGAATTGAAGGTAGACACTGCAGAGTCTGGGCAGGTGGTAAAGAAGACAGATGAGAGAAGGGGGGAGAGGAAGAAAGGAAAGTCTCTTGACCCCCTTCAATGGGGCTTCTGCCCTCATCGCTAAAGTCACCAAATCAACTTCTTTTAGCTAAATCTCCTCTCCCCAACTGTATCTCCGATATCTCCGCCTGGATGTCTCAATGCCAACTCAAACTGAACATGGCGAAAACTGAACTCCTTATCTTCTCTCCCAGTCCTTTCTCTCCCTTTTCCCTGTCAATTGTCATTGACGGGGTCTCCACCCTCCCTGTCCCCCAAGCTCGCAGCTTGGGCTTCATCTTCGACTCGCACCTTACCTTCAAACCCTACATTGACTCCGTTTCCAAATCCTGCCGCTTCTCCCTCCACAACACTGCCAAGATCCGCCCTTTTCTGTCTGTCTCCTCTCATCCACGCCCTAGTCATCTCAAGCCTCAACTACTGTAACCTCCTCCTCGCTGGCCTTCCCCCGCTCCCACCTTTTTTCCCTTATCTCGGTTCAAAACTCTGCTGCAGGGATCATCCACCTAGCTAGTCACTTTGACCATGTGCAGCCTCTCTCCTCTCTCCACTGGCTCCCTCTTCCCGAGCGTATTTTGCACAAGCTCTTCGTCTTCACCTACAAAGCTCTTCACAACCTCGCTCCCCTCTACCTCTCTGCCCTGATCTCCCTCTGAACCCCTGTTCGAGCATTCCATTCCTCCTCCATCCCTCCCTCACCCTCCCACGCCTCCCCTGCTCCCCCAACTGCCTTCGTCCCTTCTCCCTCGCTGTGCCACGTGCCTGGAACTCCCTCCCTGCCCTTGTCTGCCTTGCCCCCACCCTCCACGCCTTCAAGTCCCTCCTCAAAACCCACTTCTTTCACTCCACCCTTCTGAACTCCTGCTAAGCATCCCCACCCAGGATTATCACCCACTTGTTATCTCCAAACTCCCAATTTACTGTAACCAAGGCAAGAACATGTACCTGAGCATTCGCATCCTCATGAATGTTGCCTCCCTTGTCTCTCCCTCTGTTTCCCCCTTCCCTGTCTCCCCTCCTCCTGTCTTTAGAGTATAAGCTCTCGAGCAGGGACCATGTCTATCTTATTTTTTGTAAGCGCCAGGTACATTGCTGGCACTATATAAATGCTAATAATAATAATAATAATAATAAATCTAAGGGCCTCTACCCCATTCTTATCCTCTTCAATTTCTCTGCCACCTTTGACACGGTCAACCATGGACACCTCCTGGATTCGCTATGCTCCCTTGGTTTCCAGGACTCTGTTCTTGACTGTCCTTGTATTTCTTGAACTGCTCCTTCAATGTTTCTCTTGCTAGTACCTCCTCTACATCACTTCCACTCTCTGTGGAAGTTTCCTCAGGGCCATGTCCTGGGTCCTCTTCTCAGTTCTCCCTTTACACTCTTTCTCTGGGTAAACTCACTGAATCTCACGTATTCCAATATTATCTGTATGCTGATGACTTGAAACTCTTATCTCTATACTCCCGAGTTCTTGTTCTCCATCCTGTCTCATATCACTGACCACCACATCACATCACCAACTCAAACGTAATATGGCCGAGACCAAACTCCTCATCTTCCCCGCAAAACATTCCCCTCCTACTTGCCTCTCAATTTCCACTGAGGGTGTCATTATCCAGTAGGGCCGGGACAACCGGATCTTCTGGTATCCGATAATGCCGGTACTGGGCGTACCAGCATTATCGGATTCAACCCGGTAATCCGGCCCATTTCCCGGAACCAGATTTTTTTACATTGCGGCCATTCAAATGAATGGCCGCAATGTAAAAAAAAATCCACAAAAAAACGCGTTTCCCTCCCCCTCCCAGGCTGCGCGGGTGGAAGGGGGGACACCCCCCCCCCCACCCTGCCCAGCCTGCATTTAAACAAAAAAATTCCCCTGAGTGTCCCTACTGCCGGCTCCGGGTCGCCGCCGGCAACCCAGAGCGACCCCACCAGCACCAGCGGCCGTCCCAGCAGCAGCCGGTAAGTATTAAGTAGTGTACTGTATGATCCCTGGGGTGGGGTGGGGTGGGGTTAACGCCCCACCCCCACCCCAGGGATCACCCTACTTCCAAGTTCCCACCCAGGGATCCTACCATCATGGAGCTCCGGCGGCTTCAGCGCCGACTGTGGCTGCAGGCTTCAGACGCTAGTAGGCCTTCCGGTATCTCTTCCGCGTAACTAAGTTAAGCACATGCACCTGCAACTTCTCAACCTCATTGTAAGCCTCTTGGGGTAGGGACCTGTCTATAACTATTGATTGTACAGTGCCAGGTACACTACTGGTGCTATATAAATAAAATAATAATAATAATAATATTGCTCGATCACAAGAGAAAAAGGCTATTTAGATTGATTAACTAAAGTGCTGCATCAACTACATGCTCTGATGTAATTTCAAAAGAATTGTTAGGAATGTTGCCATTTCAGTAATGGCTGCCTGTCAGCTTGACAAAGAATGGTCATTCTTTTCCACTATGAATACGTTGCTATTGGAATAGGCCTATATCAGCAACGTGTAAAAACAATTGCAAATGTTGCAAAAATGTATTAGAGGCGGCAACTGGTTGACAAAGCGCTTGGTTTTTAGCTCACTTTATTTCTGTTGCCAGGGCTCTCTTCTTCAAAATGTTTTGCTCACTCCCAAAATATCTTTTCCCACTTCAGATAGAATCTTGCTGAATTTCCAAAGAGTTGGGGATCAACATGAAAATCATCTCTGGTTCTGCTTTAAGGTGCGTTAAAGCACTTGTATTGACTCTCTTTTGAAGTTTTTCCTACCATAAACTGCCCCACAGATTGACTTTTGGGGGCACATTTATAATCCAATCCTGACCTTGTCGCCTACCCACCTCAACTGAGCTTTATTCATCCTTGCTTAAATGCGAGACAATCCTTTCTTTATGACTTTGAAATTTATCTCGCACACAGTCCCACCTCTAAATGCCAATGATTTTGTGTAAAAAATGCACCTCGGACTGTTTTAGCTGGTGGTGATTCCTGTAAAGTCCCAGTTTCACAGCTATAAAGTAGTATCACGGCACAGTAAACCTACCAGCAAACCTTTTAGGCTGGTGATATCCTATATGACATTTTTTTAGTTGACCAATTCTGTTAGCTTTATTGATGAACCCAGATTATGATACAAAAGAGGCTGATTATTCTCCTGCTGCAGTTTGCTACATTGTTTCAGTATCCTTTATGTTAATAGTGAGGCTGTATCGTATAGATGCTGAAGTGGTCAGCGGTATATTGGAGATCCGCTTCAGAATAAACCAACAAGCCATAGTCACCAGCAAATAGCAAATCATGGACAAGATTTTCTTAACCTTTGTTGTTGACTGTACCAGATGCAAGTTAGAGCAGAGGGAAAACTGTGTAAATTGGATATGTATCCCACAGTTCATCCCATCAATGGCGGCCATGCTAAATTAAACAAAATGAGACACCAAATTAACTAGGCACTAAAATGCAACCATGTCTAATGCCATACATGACAGAAAATTACTCTGATGAACTGTCATTATTCAGCACTCTTTCCATCATCTTTTCACGAAACTGCTAAATACCAGCAATTTTTTGTGTGTGCATATTAGGCATTAGGTTCCCCTATATATATCACCAAAAGCATTGATTAAATCAATAAATAAAGCAAATAGGTTCTGCATTCAACTGGTGGCAAACATCATATCCACTGTGCTATGAGAGATACCACACCATGATTCTGGAGGTGTGTTTTTTCTTGCAATTGGCCCACGATAACTGCAGTATAGCAAAGAGACGGCACTAATATTGCAAAGCAGGAAGTTTGGGTTTGTTTTGTGGTTTGATACAAGAGGAAACACAGGTTATTATTTACAAAACACCGTTTAAGTATCCTGGACACTTCGCAGGTGAATGAGTGGGACAAATCTCTGAACCAAAGGATAATGCAATCAAAATAAGACAAACATAATAAAATAGTTAAGATGGGTATCATATAAGCTAGGGGAAGCAGGAGAGAGGGGAAAGAAAAAGAGTCAGCTCCATGGACTCCCCGCTATAGATGTACACCATAAATAAAAACACAACATTCAATATTCTCTTGTCTGTTAGGGCTGAGGATATATTCTTGACAAAATCATCCAGCAAGCAACTCCTTGTAAGAACTAATACAAAACAAAGGGCACTGGTGTCCTTTGCATCTCTCTTGCTATCTGCCTGTGGATTGTGAATTAGTTTTCTTAAAGATGTATTCTTTCTTCAATCGTAAAATAGGGATTGAAGTTATGTTTTGGGGTGAGACAGGGTGCACAAGATACACAGAAGAGTAAAGCAGGGCTGACCCAGAGAAATCAGGGCTTCTGGCAGCAACGGCATCCCCCAATTCATTTGCAGTTAAAGCTGAGGCTCCCGCCAGGGTCCTCTCCCTTCCACTTGAGGCTCCTTTCCAGTGGGAGCCTCAAGCATGGCCACAAGACTTCATGCTGTCACCACTCAGGGGTGTGAGTGCGCGCGAGAGAGAGAGAGATCAAGAGAGAGAGAGAGAGAGACATCAGCTACGTCACTGCTTAGGACGCTGGCGGTGGGGGGAGGCAGTGTCAGTGGCACCACTGCTTGAGTGTGGGGGGGAGGGGAGGCGACTACTGATCCTGAGGGTGGCTGTCCTAACCCTGAAGCCCTGGCCTCTCCTAGGTATGGCCAAACCACGAAGGGACCAGAGCTGTACCACCCTTTTTTCTGACATAACTCCGCCTCCTGTGGAGTACCATGATGTCATAACATTCTGTACAGGACAGGGTTAAATCAGAAAGATGGGAAAACCCCTTTGCTCCATCCCCTTTCTGATGTGGTCCCACCCTTTCCAGGTTGCCTTTTGGACAGAGGTGATAAGTTACAGCTGAGGAATGATGCTCCACATTTTTGCCTTCATTATTTATTTTATTTATTTATTTAAAATGTATATCCTGCCCCTCCTGCCCACAGGTTTGAGACTTAACAGTCTGTGACTCTAGACAGCAGCAAAGACAATACAAAATGCATCAAATATCAAACTGGTTCATGTTCTCATGTGCAGATGGCCTGATTCCACTTGCAGTCCCAACCCACAGTTTGGGAACCTCCTATAGTAGAGGATCTTGTGGTCCCCCTGTTCTGATCTTGAACTCCTATGACAGTGAAAAGTTCTCAGAAAAAGAGAAAATCTTTTCCCTCAGTCTAAGGAAGTATTGGAATAACTACCAAACTGAAGAATCTCTTCACCGCTTATTTACACAGCAACCAGAGAGGCATCAGAAAGAGATACTGACTTGCATTGTTTCCCTCTCTACTTAACAATATGTTTTACTTAACACCCATATGCTTTCTCTCAGCTCCCATATGTTTCATAGGAAGGAAAGAAAATAAATTTGTTCCATTATAGAAGAACAATTTGTAACAGTGGAGAAACACAGAAATGTTGCCTGTTGAAAATACAAGGTTTCTTTTCTCCTTTTGATATTCTGAAACAGAGAAAAAAAATGTCAGACCAAAATGGCTAAGGAATGTCCTAATATTTTGGCAAATTGCAGCTAATATGCAATACCAAAACGCTCATTTGCTAGTAAACATCTGTGCATTAGTTTACTTCTTAAAAAAAAGAAAAATCAATGAGGGCAGAAAAAGGAAAAGGGTCTTGGAGTCACTGAGCTCAATCCCATCTCGTGCGTATCAGGTGCACACATACGCATGCATGGGTTTTCCGCAGGGCACAATGTGCCCTCAGTGCAGGGCCACATGGTTGGCATGTGGCTGTGCACGTGGGCACACACACACAATCCTTACAGGATGAGATTACACTCACCGTGGACAATACATTGACATCCTCTGCTCAATGTGCAGTGGCAGCCAAAAAAAGCAAACAGGATGTTAGGAATTATTCGGAAAGGGATAGAAGAATAAAACTGAAAATATCATAATGCCTCTATATAGATCTATGGTGTGACTGCACCTTGAATACTGTGTGCAATTCGGGATGTCCCATCTCAAAAAAGATATGGGACAACTAGAAACGGTACAGAGAAGGACAATCAAAATGATAAAGGGTATGATGGAATGGCTCCCGTATGGAGAGAGATTAGGGCTCTTCAACTTGGAGAAGAGACGACAGAATGGATATGATAGAAGTTTATAAAATCATGAGTGGTGTGGAACAAGTAAACGGGGAATGGTTATTTACCCTCTCAATAGTATTAGAGCTAGGAGACACTCCATGAAACTAACTAGTAGCAGATTTAAAACTAAAGACAGTATTCAGCCAACACACAATTAACTTGTGGAATTTGTTGCCAGAAGATGTGGCCAAGGCCAGCAGTATAGCTGGGTTTAAAAAAGGTGCAATGAGAAAAGGTTGGCAATGTGAAAAGGATGCTTTTCCCCAAAAGCCACCTACGTGCGTCATTACGAAGTTATATTTTTTCCCCCAACACTATTATCCTTGTTTTGCCCCCTGTAACAAAGCAAGCCTGATAACATCACATGAAGAGGAGAGAGCAGGGAGATATTCTTGCCTTTATTTTCATTAGTATTCTGAAGGTCACTGGAGGCGAGGAGAAGAGAATCAAAAGGGGCTTTTTCATTTACCCAACCTCCATAACCTCCATCAACAAGACGTCTAACACACCACAGAGATTGCATGCAATATGATTCAGGGAAGTTCTCTTTCCCCTATTTTGCACCCCATATATTACCTCACTCTTCTATAAGGGTATGTTCTTATTATTTTACCCCTCATTGTCCTTATGACCAGGGCAGTTAAAGGCATAGTTAAATGGAGTATTTGTACCATTCACCAGAAATGTGGGCCAAACATGTTACTTGTTCCAGATAAACCAATACTGATTAAGAAAACTTTTTGAGAACACAAACTCTACCTGAAGCTCAGGTAACGTAAGCTGTAAGCACCATGGAAGCTGGAGTTAAAGCTCACTATTCAAAAAAGCATCTCACTTGTGCATCTAGCTGCAGGCTGAAGTGCAGTGTTGGTGTTGCACCAAGCTTTGCTGGGACAATGGTTATTTGTGGGAAGGAGGCTCTTGCCTCCTGAGACTTGGCAGATGCTAATTTGTTCCTGAGGCTTACGCCACAGTGAGAAATTCTAGTGGTAATCTGATAATCTTGATGAGCAAGCAGGACCTGGAGCAAGAGGAACGTGCAGGGATCCACTGGAGCGAATGGCAGCCATTAGCAGTCAGACCCTCTACACCCATGCAACCTCCTGCTGTGGAGATGGCATTGGATGTGGCGTCAGGAACTGCAGTACCCTTTCCAACCCCCGTGGTGGAGCCAAACGGCCATGCCCCTCCACTGTGTGAGTGCACACCCTCGGGTTAGGGTGTGAGAAAGGTGCTCGCCCAGTAATGCTACTCAGCGGGCTGCCACTGACACACGTGGGGCTGAGGGATCCTCAGCAGCTCAGTTGAAAAGGGGGCTGGGTGCCTTGGCCTACACTGGTAGGCCCTAACGGTGCCCTAACCAGACCCACGTCTCATGGGCACATGCCTAGAAGGTGGCATACAGACTGGGGAGGGCCCATGCAGCCTAAGGGTAGGCAAACACGTATGTCTGCAGGAGTCACCGCTGCAGAGGCGCTGTGCTTAGTGATGAGCCCTCCCTCACCTTGGCTGGGGAATATGCGGATGTCTCTGCCCCAGGGGGACCCATCTCCTTTAGGCAACAAGGAGAAGATTGGAGGGGAAATATGTAGAAAGGAAGCAGGAAATATTTAAGTGCTCTAAAGCTGATCGTAGTTGGGCAAACTGGTTTTCAGCTTAAGCAATTCTGATGGGGGGTGATTTAACAGAAGTTTCCCACAACTGTATCAGAGGTAGTACCAAGGTAGTTAGGAAGGCATTTAAATACAAGCATCCTGGAGTGTGTCCTTGAAATGAAATGTCTATCCCCAGGAGCTGTCATTGGAGATATGAACTATGCCTCCAACCCCCTAGGTCGAACAGTGGCCATACTTGGTGTAAGGGGTTGTTGTGCCTATATGACCCCTTTCGTGTGGAAGGGCACCGCGGTCCCTTTGGGGCACAGCATGCTGGGATTTTTCATGGATTAGGAAGCTGAGCTTGCTGCCTTGCCCCCCCCCATGTCAATTTTGACATGCCTGCTCCCTGGGCCAGGAATCCAGGCCGCCTGCCACCACACTGGAGTTGGGCAACCCAGGTTCAGGAACAAGCCACTTGGGGATTACAAAGTAAATCCCATCCCCCAGTGCTGGTACAGGGGGCAGTGTGGGTAAGCCCCCCACCCCATGCCAGTATGCAGTAGGCACTCCTGGAGGTGCCTCAGCATTGCCTGGGTCTAGGAATGGTGTAGTATGTGGCAAATGGTTTTTTAGGGATGGCCCCAAAACCACAGCAACAGGAGTTGGAGTTATTGACATGGGCGGCTACTTTGGGTTGTAGCAGTAGTGAGCTGTTCCGCTCTCCAACAGCTAATCTGCATATCTCCCCCTTGGGATAATGCCCAAGAAGGCAGTGGGGGAGTTCCGCCTCATTCACCATCCCCTCCTATCCTAGGTGTGAATCTATGTACGACATGACCCCAGCAGAACGGTGCCCCATCCACTAGGTGTCATTTGACGCCACCGAGAGAGCTGGCTACAAAGGTGGCCCTGGGGCTCTAACAGCAAAACATAATATAAATTCTGCATTCTGCCTCCTGCGTCACCCAGGCAATTCAAGCTGCCAGGTTTTCAAGACAAATATTAATTTGATAAAACCATGTTGATAGGGTGTTCCATCTCCCAACCGGCCTTTGAAAGGCTCAGCTTGCTCCTTGACTGGGCACCCTGGCAGAGGGCAGGGTCTCAACATGTCATCCTTTATATTGATGACTCCCTGTTCATAGGAGTCTTAATTTCATCCATTGGGTCGCAGCACCAAGTCGGGCCTTTTTGTCCAGGTGCTATACTAAAGTGCCAGGCAGCCTCCTTCCGCATAACCATGTACAAATGTCCCAGGTCATGAACCAAGATCTAGTAACTTTGGTCTAAATTCCATGCCAAATACAATGGGGTATGTTTCTGTCATAAGAAGCTAGAGCTGCAGTGCGCTTCGATGCCGCTGGTGGGCATGCTTTGTCATCTCTATTTCTGGGGTAATTGGGGCACTTTGAAAAAGCTCACAGAGTGGTAAGATGACCAGGGTCCTCACCTTCCTAGAATTTTCCTTTTAGTACTTGCAGTCCATCTGTGGGAAGCAGTTAATTGCAAATCAAGCTGGATTACTCAGGGGGACAACTTATCAGTGGTGCACATAATAAATGCAACATCATCAAAATCCACCCCAGTTTTGAGGTTTGTTAGACATTAGTACTACAGTGCCTAATATATAACATCTTCTTTGTATTCAAACATGTTCCTGGAATTAACAACCCACAACAACTAACTGCTCCAAGTAAAACAAAAGTTCCTATGTAATATAAATCAATTTACGAATATAGAAGCGTTGGGCCAAGGAGTGAAGTTATTTCAGGACTTTCCGCTTCTCTACCAGATTCCTTTTCTGGGTTTGATTGTATTCATCTCGTTTCTATATTAGTAAATTGATTTATATTACATAGGAACTTTTGTTTTACTTGGAGCAGTTAGTTTTTGTGGTTTGTTTAGTGTATACTGCACCTCTATCTCTTTAGGATTTACACCTGCAATTAACGGCACAGCCAATGCCTTCTCTCGCTTCCAGATGGATCCTTTCCATCTGTTGGTGCCGGGAGCCAGCTAGGAGCCTGAAGTTATGCCTCTGAACGCTGGACCCTTGGATAAGGCGGCGGTATCAGATGGTTCAGGTTTCCTTTGTCAGCTGCATTAGGGTGGCTTATGAGCATGCCTTTGCTGAATTCCAATAGTTCAGGTCACAACACGGTTGAGAGCTGGGTTTCCCCATGCCTGTGCCCGAGGTACTACAGTTTTGCATGGTGCTGCACCGGGAATATTTGGCATCAGGCCCCATGGCCAGCAAGCTTTCACCTCTGGCATACGGCAGCAGCTGGGCAGCAGGCCACCTCTCCTCTAGCTCGAGGTTTCTTCATCCAGTAGAAGGTGGAGGGTTGGGCTCAAGAGCAAGGCAGATGGGAGGATTCCAGGCACCCCATCAACCTCCCCATTTGACTACAGATCTCTAGTATTCTCCCCCATGTCATTAAGAAGAATAGGACAGGGAGCCCGGAGAGAGCGCTGAGAGCCTGGTATGGAATTACAGGCTGGGAGCCTGTGAGAGAGGATGAGTTTGGGTTTGGAGTAAGGATTGTGAAATTTGCGAGACATGGGCCAGCTATAGAGGAGGTTAGAGGCTGGAACCTCTTCCCGGCTAGGGCATTGAGCCAGCTAAGGCGAGGGATAAAGAGGAGCTGAGAGCTCCAATTAGGGCCAAGAGCGGAAATAGAACCATTAAAGAACAGGAGCTAAAAGGGGCTTTGATTGGCTCCTGGGCCCAATTATTTGTTTATTTATTTAAACAATTTTTTACCCTGCTCCCATTCTGCCTCAGGCAGCTCGGAGTGGCTAACATACAAAAACAGCTAAAATCACCACAAATAAATACAATAAATAATGGGGGAAATAAAACAAAAGCAACCCCCCACACACACAACCTAACCTCCCCCCCCCCCCCCCCCTTTACCCATCTCCCTCACCAAAAGCCTGGCGGAACATCCAGGTCTTACACATTCGTTGAAAGGAGGAGAGGTCCAGGGCCACCCAGGTCTCTGCTGGAATTACAAGAGCATAAAGGAAGGGCTGAGACATCAAGGCTGCCATTGGGGGCTAGGGGTACAATGGCGTAGGATTTTGGCCCGCAGGCACATCCCTAATGCAGCTGGCAGAACAGAGGTCCACTGGGCTGGGAGGTTGGGGAGTGTCAGGATTAGGCTGAGTGGCCCTGAGACAAGAGGCCTTGCTAACTCAGGGAACCCTGAAGAAGCCAGGTCTAGTAGAGGTGTTGCGTAAAAGGGAGTTCCAGCATGAAACTGAGCTGTAGTTTCCTAGGATTCTGTAATGGGTGCCGGGGGTGGGGGTGGGGGCATCAGTTTACTAGTTCTGGGAACCTTAAGACCCACCATTGAGATAGCCAAGGGTTTAGAGAGAGACATGGACAGTTAGTCAGGTTTTGCCTTGGTAAAACCCAACTGCTTCCCAGGGGAAGGAGTGTAGCAGGGTAGCTCAGGCTGGCCCTGTCCTGGGCACTGGGTGTTTAAAGAACAGGCCAGCAACCTGAATAAATAAGCCTAGTTGAGCGGGCAAAAGAGGTCAGTGAGTCAGGGGAGAGTTTACCCTGGTGGGTAGTTGGTGGGCCCTTGTGAGCCCCACAAAGATCTGAGGGCCATAGGGAGGTAAAGCAGCAAAGAGTGCCTTTAAGTGATATCTACAAGACTGGTATGGGCTGGGAATAAGAGCACAGCTGGAGCAGCTGTGAAATTGACACGTGGCTGAAATGAACAAATGGTTGCAATTGACATGAAATGCCAGCTGAGCAGACAGACCAAGAATGGCCAGGAGAGAAAGGAGCAGAGAGCTGTAGGAGAGGTAGAGACCAACCCTGAGACAGGAACCAGTTGTGGGAAGCAAGCATCTCAGGAGGTTTGTCAAGACTCAGGTATGGTGTCGGGGCGGTGAACTGGTTAAGTTGGCCTGCCCCCCGGGGCTAATGGATCCAATTGGTTTTCAGAATTCTCTGGGGGATTTACCTACTGACCTTAGTGGCTACTCTGTTGATGGCCTGGTTGCCTTGTGGAATGACATCTTGACCATGGCCATCAACATGGTTGAACTCAGGGGTCTGCTTCCACCACTGCGGCAGTACAAGTCCCCCTGGTATATGGAGGCAGCTGAAGCTGGAGGGCAGGTGGTTAGATTGCAGGTGGAGCTCAACTTACGCTAAAGCTGACCAATTGCAGCATAGATCCTTTTTAAAGGACTATGCCCTGGCTGTGATGGCGGCAAAGAAAGCTTTCTTCTCCACTATTGTAGCATCTACAAAGTCTTGTCCGGCGGTGCTGTGCCAGGTGGTAAGGAACCTGGTTAATCCAGCCTGCCTCTGCCTGGAAATTGAGTCATTTATTGCCCGCTGTAACATTTTTATTATTTTGCAGACGAAGTTGCTCGTATTCACCACAACTTGGGTGCTTCCATTTTATCTGCTGAATCAGAGTTTGGGGTTATGGAAGTCCGGTCTTGTCTTGTTTATTTGGATCAGTTTCAAATCAGTATCACCCACCGATGTAGGAGAAGTGCTTGGGGAGGGATCAGGGCAACCAGTTGTGAATTAGATCTTTGCCTGGACTGGTGAAATCTAGCCAAGTGACACTGGAGCCATTGCTGGCTGGGGTTGTCAACGCCTCCCTTCAGGAGGGCAGGATGTCAGATGACCTTAAATCTATGATTGTCTGTCCCCCACTTATGAAGCCATCTTTGGACGCTGACTTCCCGGCCAGCTATCAGCTGTCTCTAACCTTCCCTTTTATGGGGAGGTTATTGAATGGGTGGTTGCCCGACAGCTCCAGGCCCATCTCGATAATGTCGGATCCCTGGACCTGTTTCAGCCAGGCTTGCATCCTGGGTATGTCACAGAGATTGCACTTGTGGCCTTGTTTGATGACCTGTGCTTTGAGATTGACAAGGGAAATTCCACCCTGTTGATCTTATTAGAGCTTTCAGAGGCCTTTGATATAGTTGACCACAAGGTGTTGCTGACGCGACTGCGGAGGGGATGCACTCAAGTGTTTCCACTCCTTCCTGTCAGGGAGGTCCCAAAGAGTGGTGATGGGCGATTGCTCGTCGTCCTCTCAGGATTTCCCCTGTGGGTTCCTGCAGAGTTCTATTCTGTCTCCCCTCCTGTTCAATGTGTACATGAGGCTGCCAGATGAGGTCACTTGGAGGTTTGAGGTGAAGTGCCAGCAGTATGCTGATGACACCCAGCTCTACCCCTCTTTTCAGTCTGATCCAGGCCCTGCAGTCTTGGTGCTTACCTGTTGCCTAGTTGCTGTCAGGGACTGGATGGAGATGAGTTGATTGAGGCTAAATCCTGACAAGACTGAGATGATGATGGTTGGACGGTTTTGTGACCCAGGGCAGACTGGAACTTCTTTTATTGATGGTGTCTGGCCCCCTCCGGTCAATCAGGTTCGCAACCTTGGAGTGCTTCTGGACCGTCAGGTTGCGGTGGTCAGGAGTGCTTTTCACTAACTCCATCTGGTGAGGGGAAAGAAAGGAGGAAAAAAAGAGTCCACAGAGTTTAGAGCTATAGATCAACATAGCTACTCTTCTGGAATTTCCCTTCTGGTGAGGAGGCTGGAGATAGCGGATTGGGGTGGTTTTGGAGAATTATGCTATGTCCCCCCCCCCCCAGTGAGGGGTGGTATGAGCAGGGGTAGAGTTGTGTGGGATGAGGTGGAGGGGTTGGAAAGAGGGTTAACGAGTGGAGTTTAGGGTTTCTTCTTAATGGCTTGAATATTTTATATGTTTTTTCTTTGTTTGTGTTTTATATTTCTGTACACCGCCCTGAGCCTTTCAGGGAAGGGCGGGATCAAAATTTGAATAAATGAAATAAAAATAAATAAATGGAGCCTAGCTACAGGACAGGAGGCCCTGCCTGGAGCCTGGCTTCTGGAGCAGATCAACAGAGAAAGCCCTGCCACATAGGGTTTGGAGGACTGGCTGAGATCAGGTGAGCTTGGGGAACCAGGGCCTGGGGTAAGACCCTATTACAGGCAGTCCCAAGTGGGCCTGGCCTCCTTACCTACTTTAAGGTCACAAGTGAGCACAGCTCTGCCTTCCTAACCCAGCCAAGTGGCTGGGGGGACAGTGACATCACTTAGTAAGTATAGGTAAAGAGTTGGTACCTCAGTGAACAGCAGGCTGCCCTTAGTTGCTGCTGTTAGGTTTACTAGACCCAGGACAGAGGAAGTCCCCTCCCCAGATAACCTAAATCCTTCAATTTGAATAAAGAGTGCAGCCTTTAAATTCCACATAAGTGTTCTTGTCTTCTTCCAGGATGCAGTGACAAAACAATGGTGCTTAAAAAAAGGTTGGTGGAGTGAAAAGGATGTTGTTCCCGAAAAGTCACCTGCGTGTTTCATTACGGAGTTATACACATATATATACACGCACAGAGAGAGAGAGAGAGAAAAAGAGAGAGAGAAATATTGCAAGTATTGTGGCCACAAGGGATATGAGCTAATGGGGGAGAAAATAGAGGAACAATGAATTGATCAGGTATGGTAATTATATAATAGTGTTGGTAATTAGATAGTAATAGTAGTAGTATTTATTTGGCTAGCTTTCGCCATAGCCACAAAATATATATATAACAGTATAAACAACATCAATAGTGCGATGGTACAATTCATGGTATTTTCCATATAAATACGACATCTTCCGTCGCCCAACACCTGTAGGTGATGCCAAAAAAGAAAAACCTAAAACACTGCCTTAACTCTTTTGCGGGGTTCCCGCAGCAAAGCTTGTCCCCTGGAGTTTAGCTGATCTCCGCGTTAGTGCACACAGACCAGATGAGTGCATTCCCTGGCCATTAGGTTCTAAATTGGCCCTCGGTTAAATTTGACCAATGTCTAAGTTTAGTCGAGTACTTATTCGGACTCTCACAAAAATAAGCAGACATAACAGCCAATACCTCTCCAGGATCCCAAAAATACTACTCCAAACATTCCTCAATATGGGGGAAGTTAGTTACTGACGCCACTAAGAGATGTCCGTATAGCTTTCCTTCTCTTCACCATCAAGTCTAAAAACATAGCCACTGTCAGCAAGTCATCAGGTGAGGTCAAAATGAACAAGGTGTGGATCGATCTCTCTCTCTTTGTCCCTGTTGGCTTTTCCCATATTGGGGTTAACCATACTTCCCTCAAATTGGAGTAGTATGGACAGTATAACATTTGATGTTCTATAGTTTCAATCACCTGCATAGAACAAGTACAATAACGCGAATCATACCGAGTTTTTTAAAATCTACTGCCCAATACGGCAGACTGAATCAGGTGAAATCGTAACTAGGTATAATTTCTTCTTAAGATCCTATTAGTCAGTATATCCAGGTAAGGCTCCATAATGAAAAGTAGCTTGGTTGGCCCCAGATTAGGCACAGCTTTCCACTGCTTTACCAAAGAAATATCTTCTTGTTTGGCAATGTCCTAAGATCTGAGGTCAATTTCTCTTTTAATACAAAACCACCGGTTTCCCCTGGAAATAGGCAAAAGAAAATCCCAATCCCTGCAATAAAGTAGCCAGGTAGTTCACCCAGGGATAGGCACGGGCCCCAGTATGCAATAACTCCTCCACTAAGCACTGAACTGGGAGCGAGTCCTGCTGCTGGGCCATTAATCGCAACCAGTATCTAATTAAAGCCATCTGGGCATAATGTGTGATAGACAGAGTACCTGTTTCAGCCCGCAGTACTGCCCCCGGTGATCAGGTATGGAAGTCAAATGCAACATTTTAAGCGTTCATTCAGTGCTTCTATTGCAATTTTTAATAAAATCTCTCAAATCTAGCACAGGTCATTTCACTAATTTTAGTTTCTCCTACTGATAAGTAGGGAAATAATTTTGTCCTGGGCATGAGGAAATCATTCTCTAGACCTCAATTATGTAGACATCTGCATCTGAAGTGGAGAGGAAACTATATGTAACATTTCCTTCAGTCCACAAAACAAACATCGGCTGACATGAACAGAGCACTGTCCTAAATGTAAAAAAAAAAAAAAGCAGCAGCAGAGCCTTATGGCTGTCTACCTGCACTCTCCGCAGCTGGGGTCACTGGGGACAACTGGAACTACCATAGAGGATTGAACTGAAAGATTCTGTCATGAAAGGAAACACTGCTGAGTTGTGAAAACAGGAAGCTAACAAGAATATTGCTTTTTTTTTTTTTTTTTTAAATAGCATCTGTCCTGATTCAACATTGTCAACAAATCTGCACTTCTGATGAGTTGTGTTCACAATTTTAACTCTTGCAAGTCTGAGAGAATTCCCCCAAAAGATTTAAATATTTTGTACTTGCTTGGCTGCAGCGATTCTAAAAATGTTACACTATGAATGCTAACAGAAATGATGGTGGAGCACCGTTGTCACAACCCGATTCAAATTGGAAACCCACCACCAACACAGTCCTGACTGGGTCTGACTGTCCAACAAACGTGCCAGTGGCCGGGCCGCCACACAATTGTGCGCGGCTGCCCACTCTCACCCCTGCACTGCACCCATTGCCTTGCCCCCAAACATGACGGCAGCCAATGGAAGACAATCTAGGTCAGGGTCACAGCGGGCCATAACAAATGTTATAGCCTGCCGAGGCTTACTTTGGCCCCATCAGGGAGAGGTCTCTGGGACTGCAATCCAGGCTAGCCACTGACACACATAGGAGCAATCCCAGCCAAACATCTGGTGGGGAACCAAAAAATGTGCTGGTGGCTCATGGACCAAAGCAGACCTCAGCAGGCCATGTTTGTTAACGCCCTATGTTATTTAATATTGCTTGTGACCAACAAGCTATTACTACTAATAATTTCTATAGCTACTAGGCATACGCAGCACTTTACAGTCACAGATTGTTGAAGCCAGGTTCCTGCCCGGTGGGCTTACAATCCAAGACGGACACGGGTGAAGGGAACACAGGGACAAACAGACACACACACACACACATATTCCCATTTTACAGATGAGGAATGAATGCTGAAAAGTTGTTACTTGTCCAAGGCCACCCAGTGAATTCATGTAGAGGGAGGGTTTTGAACCCTGGCTTCCCAAGTAAAAGTCCAGCACCTTATCCACTACACCAAACTGGGTCTCACAGGGTTTTGTTTGTTGATGCTTATTTATGTGTTGATAAAGAGGGGTTTATTTTTTGATGCTTGCACGTTGTTTGCTTGTTGCTTATTTGGAAACAGCTCTTCACTCCCCAAAGTATTTAATGCATATATTAGCTGGTTATAAAGATGTGGAGCTCATTTCCTGTCTGTAAATAAAATTCATTATTCAGACTGTCAGCCAGAGCCTTGATAACCAATAGGGAAAGCGCAGTACAGCTAGTGAATATAAAATGGTAAAACTACTGCACGGCTTTTTTCCTTTCTTTAAAAAAAAAACCCACAAACAAAACAATTGCATTTTATAATGCACAGAAATCCAGAGTTAATATTCACGTAACTGTGGGACTAATTACCATACAAATTTTGTCCCTTCCTCCCAGGACATCCTAATCTCCATTTCTCTTCACTTTCCACATGTTGAATTTCTCTAGCTTCCTAAGTAATAGCTGCCTCTGCCCCTCATAAATGTGCCCCTCATGCGAGCTCCACAAAATAAAATAATAATAATAATAATAATAATAATAATAATAGAGTTCCGTTACTTCTTGTCAACCCATGCAACTCATGAACCTATCTGGCCTATCTCCTAACATGCTAAGATCTCTTGCAAAACCTTATGGAGGGCTCATTCACACACCACCTTTTAGACTGTGTAGTGGCACAAACCCACATTCTCAGTGCTGTGTGAAAACCTTCCCACTCCTTGTTTCTGGATGGCTATGTGTTCTTCGCCACCTAACACAAGAGTTAGCTTGCAAAGATCCGAGTCTAGTGAATAGCAATGGTGTTGTCTAAATGGATTTTCCTCAAGTGAGCTTCAATCCTCAATATATAAATTTCTGTCACTTCCTCCAGGTGACTGAGCTATGGCCAAAGCATGGGAGAAGCAATTCCCTCCTCTACTCCATACTACAACTGGAACCTGCAGAGACATCACATAGGCATTCCTCATGCTCTTTGCATTGCGTGTATACCACAGCAAAGGAGGGAAGGACAGGGCCGAGAACTGCAAGGGAATTGGCAATTTTGTCGTGCATTCCTACGGGTAAGGCAAATGCAGATTAGAGACACATGGTGAGTTTGCAAAGTGGAAAGGAATTGCGTGAATGAGCCTTTGGAAAAACTGGAGCTACAACAGAATCCCAGGGCTCATTCATATCTCCCTTGCAAACTAACGTGGGGACGGGGGGTGGTCAAATCCACCTTACGTGACACCCTGCCCCACTCATGGGAAAGCCAGTATGGACTGTGTTCTCCTCTACTGCCTGTACCCAAATGGGAGAATGCTGTGTAAATGGGCACTCAGTTACACCAGTGAAAAGCTGGAAGCAACTTCAATGACTTTACAGATACGCAGTTGCATAACTGAGATCAAAATATGGGCCTAGAAATGTAATAATGTGTGCTAGCTTTAGACTTTAATTCTCTACACATTTTAATGAGAATATATGCATTAGTCACTGTCTGGCAGAGCAAAGCAAAGTTGCACAAACACGGATTATTTCAGAGGTAAGTAACTCCAACTACTGCTGCAACTTTTCTGCCAGGAAGTTGCTTTAGATTATAAGGAGAAGTAGTAATGAAGTACATTATTTCTCCCCCAAAGAGCCAAGTACACTTTTTATAAGAGTATTCTTTCAGTTTCCTTGGAGAAATATTCCCCTCCCAATATCACTGTGTTGTGTGCCGGCTGACAAACTCTCCCCTACAAATGGTGGCAGCTCTTCAATGGTGCTTTCTGTGTAATTCTGTGAAGGTTTGGGGTAATTTTCACAAATAAAATAAAAGTATTTGATGAAAAGTGTTACCATGTATGCAGGGGCATAGCAAGGCTGTGCAGAGCCTGGGTTCAGGTCCTAATTAAGAGTCCACTAAGAGCAAGGGGATGGGGAATCCAGGTGGAAGATGGGGTTTACCTTGGTGGGGTAAGAGCCTCCCTTCATGCTGCTGCTGTAGGGGGGCCCCAGTCAGGAGTCTCACTGCAAGCCACCATGGAGCAGGTGGTGATGGTGGCTGGGAGCCCACGGAGAACAGCTGTTGCTATTATTATTATTAACAAACATTTATATAGCGCCAGCAGTGTACCTGGCACTTTACAAAGTAATAAAATAGACATGGTCCCTGCCCCTAGGGCTTACAATCTGAGAGACAGGAGCTGGGGGAGAGACTTAGGAAGGGGAACAGAGGGAGAGACAAGGGGTCTAACATTCATGAAGATGCGAGGTCTCAAGTGCACGTACTTGGCTTGGTTACGATGAGAATGACAGCAGGCAGGTCCATGTTGCAAGGATAAGGGTAAACCGATCGTAGGTATAGGAATAGTGGCTCAGCAGGATAAAGAGTCAGACAGAGCAGAGCGAAAGAGGTGAGTTTTAAGGAGAGATTTGAAGGTATGAAGGGAGGGGGCAAGGCGGATGTGGACAGGGAGGGAGTTCCAGGCATGGGGGGCAGCAAGTGAGAAGGGACGAAGGCGCTTAGGGGAGCAGGGAAGGCGTGGAAGGGTGAGAGAAGGGACAGAGGAGGAGCGAAGTGCACGGGCTGGAGTATGGAGGGCGATAAGTGCAGAGAGGTAGGGGGGAGCAAGGTTGTGAAGAGCTTTATAGGTGAAGACTAGGAGCTTGTGCAGGATTCGTTCAGGAAGGGGAAGCCAGTGAAGCGAAGAGAGGAGGGGCTGCACATGGTCGAAGCGACTGGCGAGGTAGATGACCCTGGCAGCAGAGTTTTGGACAGAGATGAGGGGAGAAAGGTGAGACCGGGGAAGGCCAGTGAGAAGGAGGTTACAGTAATCGAGGCGAGAGATGACCAGAGCATGAACAAGAGTTTTGGCAGACGAGACAGAGAGAAAAGGGCGAATCTTAGCAATGTTATGGAGGGAGAAGCGACAGGATTTAGCAACAGAGTCAATGTAGGGTTTAAAAGAAAGGGCTGAGTCAAAGATGAAGCCTAGGCTACGGGCTTGGGGGACAGGCAGGATGGTGACTCCATCAATAGTTATTGACAGTGAGGAAGGAGAGGAAGGATGAGGGGGGAAGATAAGGAGTTCAGTTTTAGCCATGTTGAGTTTGAGTTGACGTTGAGACATCCAGGTAGAGATGTCAGAGAGACAGTTGATGAGACGAGCTTGAACAGAGGGAGAGAGAGAGGGAGTAGAGAGATAGAGTTGAGTGTCATCAGCATAGAGGTGGTATTGGAAGCCATGGGAGGCAATGAGTTTGCCTAAGGATGAGGTATAGATCGAGAAGAGGAGAGGGCCAAGAACAGAGCCTTGAGGAACACCAACTGAGAGGGGGAAGGAGGAGGAGGCGGAGTTGGAGAGAGACACATTAAAGGAGCGGTCAGAGAGGTAGGAGGAGAACCAGTTATGGACAGAGCCACAAAAGCCAAGGGAGTGAAGGGAATCCAGCAAGAGTGAGTGGTCAACAGTATCAAAGGCAGCAGAGAGATCAAGGAGGACAAGAATGGAATAGAGACGTTTAGATTTAGCTACTGCTTCGAGGGCCAGCTGAGAGCCACTACAGGCTGTCACCATGAGTCTCAGGAGCAGGCAGCCAGCAATGGGGCTCCTGGCCAGCCTTGGCCCTTTCCCCGAAAGCAGTGCTGCCACCCTGGCACCCACTAAAGCAGCAGGAACACCCTACCAGGATTTTCAAGGTGGGTGAAGGTAGAGCCAGCACTTCTCCCCCATCCACTCTGAAAGCTTCCTGCTTCTTGGCATGGCCTTTTGCAAGCAGTCTAAGTGCCACTAGGAAATATTTAGTGGGTGGGGCTGAGGATAGAGTGCTGGTCCTACTCCCATTCCCTCCTCTGCCCACTTGGAAAAATTTCTAGCGGTGCTCAAGCTCCTTTCAATGGGCTCCCCTACAACACAAGGTCCGGACTCAGCTGAGAGCCTTGCTCCATGGTAACTACATCACAAGATGCAAATCTGTTCTATAGCAAAAAAAGATCTCAGGATTTGCCTGTACAGGTTGGACAACATAAACACATAACACTGGGATACTAGTCTATCAGCCAGCATACAAGATATTTAATTTGAATCATCTCAGCTTGTCTCAAAATTGACATCTGGTAGAAACCATAGGGGAGCTATCAGCACGTAGCACTTACTAAGAAGTTAACCAGGAGGACATGTTGGGGTTGGTGACCATTTCAAGTTAAGAAGCTGCAGAACACCGATTTAGCCTGTATTCAGGTGAGAAAAGCTTGAACAGCACAGCAGAATTGCCAAGTGCCTTGCAGCTCATGTGACAGTCATTATTTGGTAACCCTAAAATGCCTGCTTGTGTTGTAGTCAGAATTTCATTAATCCAGTTGAGCTGCAGATTCCCGTCGGCTGCTATTGCACAAACGTGACAGCTAGGTTATCGGAAGAAATGGGAATACCCTGTCAAGGGGAAACCTAGGCATGTGAGCTGACAAATTAATTGCTTACTGTCTTTTGCTTAAGTTTCTAGTCATGTCCAGAAGACGTGGGGCAGGGAAAATCTCAAGAAATTGGTTACTCATACTATTGTTTTTTATCTTTCTTCTCTGACCCCATCCATCCCTTGCTTTTCTGTTTTATGGCCATCAAATCATTCATCTCTCTTTCTAAAAAGTAATTTAATGCTAGTATAACTTTCGAACTTTTAAAATTGGAAGGTCCCTCTGGTGCGACAAGGGGCCAGGTTTGAGAGGGCGTTCTCAGTGGCGGCACTGCGGCTGTGGAACTCCCTGCTGGTGGTGGCCCTTTTGTCCCCGGATCGCCCTTCCTTCAGGCGCCATTGTAAGACCTGGCTATTCTGCCAGGCTTTTGGTGGGGGAGATGAGTAGTGGGTGGTGGGGATGGTTTTTTATGCCTTTTATGGACTCTCCTGCATTGGTTTTATTGATCTTTTAATATTTTTATACTTTTTGTAATTTGTTATTTATTAGAATGCTGTTGTTTTGTTGTGAGCCACCCCAAGCTGCCAGAGGCAGAAGGGGGCAGCATAGAAATTAAAGTACAAGTAAATAAATACAATTTAAAAGTGCCTTTAAAAAAGGAAGTTTCTGATTGGAGTTGCTATCTCAGATTTACTCCTGCTAACCCAAGCATCATGTAAACGCATCTACTCTGATCATTTGAGATGTACTGGAATGAAGGTGTCCCCAGAAATTACCAATTTGAGTGTTATCTTCAACGACTGTGTCTTCAAGGTCAAAGTTTTCACTAAATTTAAATTTCTGTTCTCTACACTAGATAATTATTCACTCCACATAAGAAGTGCCATACTAGGTCAGACCCATGGTCCATCAAGCCCAGCATCCTGTCTCCAACAGTGGCCAGCTCCAGAGAAGTACACGTCAAAGAAGTGCAACCCATCTCCTGCTAACCACTCCCAACTACAGGTAGCCAGGGGCTTAAGCCCCAACTAGTAAGCATTTATGGCTCTATCCTCTAAGAATGTGTCTAGTTTCTGTTTAAAGCTAGTTATGGTGCTGACTCCTCTAGCAACAAGTTCCACAACTGTATTGTCCATTGAGTGAAAGAGTACTTCCTTTTGTATGCTTTAAATCTGCAGTCATTTAACTTCAGTGTCCCTTTGATCTTTATTTGTGAGAAAGGGCAAACAACAGTACCCTATATACTTTTTCCACACCGCTCATGATATTATAAACTTCTATCATCTCTTCTCTAACCTAACCAGCCCTAACCTGTTGAGCGTCTCCTCATATGGAAGTCACTCAATTCCTTCTATCATCTTTGTTACCCTTCTCTGAACTTTTTCCAGTTCTATTATATCTTTCCTGAGATGGGGTGACCAGAACTGCACGCAATATTCAAGGTGGGGTCATACCAAAGATTTATACAGCAACATTATATTTTTCCTTTTATTTTCTATTCCTTTTGCAATAATGCCTACCATATGGTTTGCCTTTTTGACTGATGCACACTGAGCTGAACTATCTTCAACTATCTTCAGCTGAGCTGAACTACTAGTCTTCAAAGAACTATCCAGAATGACTCCAAGATCCTTCTCCTGAGTGGTTATACCAGATCAGTACTTAGCATCATGTATGTAAAGTGAAGATCATTTTTCTCTACATGCATCACTTTGCACTTAACACTGAATTTCATTTGCCATTTTATTGCCCATTCACCTAGTTGTGCAAGATTCCTCTGTAGTTCCTCACAGTCTGTCTGGGTCTTAACTATCTTGAATAATTTGATATCTGCAAATTTAGCCACCTCACTCTTTACTCCTTTTTCCAGATTAATGAATATGATCAACAATATTGGTCCCAGTACCGAGCCCTGAGGCACACTGCTGTTTACCTCTCCCCAACTTAAAAAATGACCATCTATTCCCACCCTGTGTTTGCTATCTTTTAACCAGCTACCAATCCATGACAGGACTCTTCCTCTTATCTCCTGACTACTGAGTTTGCTCAGGAGTCTCTGGTGAGAGACTTTGTCAAAAGCTTTTTGAAAATCCAAATATACTATATCAACTGGAACACCCCCATTAGAGTGCTAATTAATTATCTCATAAAATTCTAATAGATTAGCAAGACATGACTTTACATTGCTAAAACCATGCTGGCTTTTACCCATCAAATCATGCTTGTCAATATGTCTAGTAATTCTGTTTTTAATTCTGTTTTTAACAATGGTCTCCACCAGTTTGCCTGGTACTGATGTCAGGCTTACCAGTCTGCAGTTTCCAGGGTCACATCTGGCGCCCTTCTTAAAAGTTGGGGATGCATCCGCTCATCTCCAATCCTTTGGCACAGAAGAGAATTTTAGCAATAAACTACATATTACTGATAGTAGTTCAGCAATTTCAATTCTGAGTTCCTTCAGTACTCTTGGATGAATATCATCAGACCCAGGTGACTTGCTACTGTTTATCTATATGCAATAAAACCTCTTCTGACATGATGCTAATTACAGATAATTTCTCGGATTTCTCACCAACAAAAAATAGTTCCGGGGGGAGGGGGTGGTGTCACCGCAACATCGGGTGAAAACAGACATGACGCTAACCACCCTTTAACCACCCTTGGTGGTCATTTATGCATGTTTCAGGGCTGCATAGGGCACCAATACAGCCCTTCAACATGCATAAATAACCACCAAGGGTGGTTAAAGGGTGGTTAGCGTCATGTCTGTTTTCACCCAT
>QEPC01006508.1:226334-243453 GCA_003113815.1 Sphenodon punctatus | reverse complement strand
ACCCCCCAGGGATCACCCCTACTAAAGTTGACAGTGCTGTACCTTTGCGGAGCTCCGGGTGTGGCGGCGGCGGGCGGTCCGGCGGCCTCAGCGCCGGCTGTGGCTGCCGGCGTCAGAGACGCTCTAGGCCTTCCGGGGAAAGTTCCCCGGAAGGCCTAGAGCGTCTCTGACGCCAGCAGCCACAGCCGGCGCTGAGGCCGCCGGACCGCCCGCCGCCGCCACACCCGGAGCTCCGCAAAGGTACAGCACTGTCTCAACTTTAGTAGGGGTGATCCCTGGGGGGTTGGGGGGTGTTAAACACACACACACACACACACACACACACACACACACACACACCAGGGATCGGGTCTATACTTACCGACGGCTGCGGGGACGCTGCGGCCGCTGGTGCTGGGGGGGGGCTCTTTTTTTAACAAAAATCCAGGCTGGGCAGGGTGGGTGGGTGGTGTCCCCCCTTCCACCCGTGCAGCCTGGGAGGGGGAGGGGGGAGGAATTGTATTCCATTGATTTCAATGGGGACACAGTGCCCCATTGAAATCAATGAAATAAAACCTTAATCCGAGAATCCGGTTCTTTTGAGAACCGGAAAACCGGTAAATCCGGTATCCGGTAATTGCCCCGGGGTCCCACCTCTAATAATTAGGCTAAGTGGGATAATTGCCTCTAAGCAATTCGGGTCCAGCGCTCTCCACTCGTATAGCCATTAGTAACTTAAGTAACAGGACTTGGCCTGGATGTGCCCTCCAGTGCCAGCCCAAACAATGTCTCCCCTTTGGTCACCGGCCAGAGGCCGTGACTGAAAGGCACAGTGTCCTTCCCGAACTGTAGTAAGGATACGGTACCAAAGGATTGAGGACCGTGCTTGTCCCTGCCCTCCTCATGAAAGGAATCTCTCCCAGGGATGTGACCCTTGTGCTTGCCGTGCCCTGCTTTTGTGCCAGGTGTAGCATCCCTGGCGACGCGTGCCGAAGGGGCACGTCCAAAGGGGCGGGGCCCTGAGGTGGAGGGGGTTATGTTTAGGAGGGGTATTGTAAATGTATTCCTGGTGCAGTTAGTAAGAACACCTCCCCTTGGTGAGAGAGAGGTGGAGTTGAGGGACCTTTGCTGGTGGCAGCAGGTGAGGGAAGAAAGGCGTACTTATGATTGGTTCTGAGATGTTAAGAACTAACGGAAGTTATTGTGGGCCAGGGATATATAAATGTATGAGGTCTCTGTTGATATAATAATATGCTGTGTGCTCTGGGGTTTGGAAGGGTATGATTGTGTTCTACTTTGATCGGGACAATTGTGTTGGGCTGCTTATACTTATTTTTGTAAGGGTTAGGTGGGTTTGATTACCATTTTGTTTTTTCGTAAGTCCTCTGCGTAGGACATGTGTTTAATTTATAGTGGGTTATGAGATCCTCTGTGTAGGCTCTTTTGCCCTATTTGATTTGTAAGCTGCCTCGAGCTGACTTGTCAGGAGAGAGTGGGATATAAAAATCAAATCAAATCTCCATCTCTTAAGGAGATGCCTCAAATTACTACTTACTTATCTATTTAACCACATAACAGTCCTGGACCCCTGCAAGAGTGCGACAATATCAATATGGCAACAAAAAACCCTCCAATGACAGCCAACAAGCCTGATGGACCAAATGTACAGAGACACTGTGAAGAAGGCAAAAACCAGGAACTTGTAACGCCAATTTGGGTCACCTGGAAAAATTCCATCCAGGCCCTGA
This sequence comes from Sphenodon punctatus, assembly GCA_003113815.1. Classification (NCBI taxonomy): domain Eukaryota; kingdom Metazoa; phylum Chordata; class Lepidosauria; order Sphenodontia; family Sphenodontidae; genus Sphenodon; species Sphenodon punctatus. The sequence goes on along the minus strand of QEPC01006508.1, from coordinate 241,726 downwards.
AGGCAGCCAGAAATTCAACCCACAGTGCCTCAGGGAGGGAGAGTGGGGGCTTATAGCTCCTGGCTCCCTCACCGAATGAAGAGGGAGCTGCCCAGCCAGCGGCGAAGTTTCTCCCCTTCTTGGGAGGGTCTTCCCCGCCACGCCTCTGGGTTGGCTAAGAAGCCCGTTGCCAGGAGCAACCTGAGCCGGGTCCGGCTGCTTTTCCCACCAGCCCAGGAGCCCCACTTCAGCAACCTTGCTTCAGCAGGGAGTGCAGCCCACTTCCCACCCTTGTCTCGTCCTAAGGGAGCACGACAAGGGGCCCGCAGGCCGCCATTGCTGGCGGTGGCGGGCCAAGGGCTATTAGTTTAAAAACTCCTCTGCCACCTTTTTTATTTTTAGCACCAGCAGTTTGATTTGATTTTGGTTAAGGGTATAGGTTCCCTCATTCCCCATTAGTTCCCCTGTTCCTAATAAATCTAAATCCTGCCTCCTTGCATCATCAACTCATCCAACATTGAGACTCCAGAGCTTAGCCTGCCTCTGCAGCCCTGCTTATAGAACAGGAAGTATTTCAGTGAATGCTATCTTGGAAGTTCTGGATTTCAACTTTCTTCCTAGAAACCTAAATTTAGTCTCCAGAATCTCTCTCTCACACCTTCTTATGTCATTGGTACCAGCATGGACGACAACAACTGGCTCCTCCCCAGCACTTGCTAAAATCCTGTCTAGACGTCGTGTGAGGTCCACTACAAGGAACAAATGTCTACTTAAAACTTGGTGAATGTGCAGCTAATTCCTAACAGTTCAGGGCTGAATTTTCACTAAGAGAGCGAGACTGAGGGCGTTTTTAAACATGCGCTCTCCCAAGCGCGTTTTGGAGAAGACAGCTCCAAAGCGGGTTTGGGAGAAAGCCGTCTTCTCTGCCCCAGCCAGTGATTAAATTTAATCACTGGCTGGGGGCTTTAGAGGGGGAAGAGGGGAGGGAGTTTGTCAGCGCTGCCTAGAGGAGGAAGTTTTCGCCGGCTTTCCCCCACCTCCCCCTGCTTGCAAACCAGGGAACGCGGAGGTTTCCAGGGACGCAGGTGAGGGGGCAGGAATCTTTGGCCGGTTTGATGCGGGAAAGATCCGGCATCAAACCGGGCCAAACATTTAAACGATCACAAAGAAAGGCAGCTGATTAAAGGATCAGCTGCCTTTTTTGTATCATTTAAAAGCACCCTGACCGTATCTTTGAGGTGAAGTAGGAATTAACAAATCCTCTTAATCAAGGTGAAAACCTGGAGTTTAATAATACTTTTAGTATGCTGTAAACAGTGAATATAGGTATCTGTAAATGCAACTTGTTTGAGTAAAAGCTGCCCATCTGGACTGTGATCTTTGCTAGATTACAAATGTATGCTTTACAATAAAACAGATTAAGAAAAATCTCTTTTTATCCCACTGCTCAATCACAAAAAGATAAGTTAGTTAGTTTTAAAAAATTGCAGTGCTTAATAAAGAGAAATTTCAACCTCTCTATGAACTCAGATTGTAACCAAAGCTACCAGGATGTTAAAATACTACATAATGTAGTAACCATTAAATATTCATAGGCATTAATATATTGCACCTGCAAGCAACAATCTCATCCCCAGTCTGGAGTAAAACTGTATTTTAACATGTCATGTGAAAGTAATATAAAACTATTGCTATAACAACAAGTCTAATAATTTCCTGGAGCTCTCTCCATTCTCCGTATGTTGCCTGTGCATAATTCATAAGTGATGCCATATGCTGTCTAAAGGAAGCATCCTTAAGTGTTTACAGTGATACTTAAAGAGGCTATGTAAGTTACATTCTGACATTTTCAACTTTAATTAAAAAAAAAAAGCGAACAGGCAAAATAACTCCACAAAATAAAATTATCTTAAAGTTTACATCTAGTGTTTTGCTGGGCCTTTATGTATATGATTAAACAATTCATGTTATTCAGTGAGCTATCACAACCTAGGCTTTGTTTGTTGGCACAGGTTTTAAAGGCAAATCAATTTTGTTAGCTTTAAAGCTAAGGAAACCAATTCCACAACTCTTTATTAATGAGTTGCCCAACTAAATTCCACAGGAACATGCATTTGAATAAAGGGTTGCAGGATCAGGGTTCATACCAGGGGAAAAATAAAAACGGTGCTTTCTGTTTCCTGATGGGGCCCTTCAGCATTATCTGTACTGTGACCTGATATCTCGGTTAATATTTTTAAGTGGGAAAAAAAGCAACTGTGAAGCAAATTTACTGTAACCAAGCCAAGAACATGTGCCTGAGTTCTCGCATCCTCATGAATGTTGCATCCCTTGTCTCTCCCTCTGTTCCCCCTTCCCTGTCCCCCCTCCCCCTGTCTTCTTTAGATTGTAAGCTCTCGGGCAGGGACCATGTCTATTTTATTCTCTGTAAAGCGCCAGGTACATCACTGGCACTATATAAAAGCTAATAATAATAAGGGCAGTTCTTTGCTGCCCTTATTGCATCTGCAAAGTCATGTTCAGCAGAGCTTTTCTGGGTGGTGAAAGGTTTGGTCAGTTCTGCCTGTCTCCGCCTGGACCTGGAGCAATTCAGTGACCGCTGTGACCAGTTCATTGAGTACTTTTTGTAGATAAGATCGCTCGCATCTTCCACGATTTCGGTTCCACAGTTATTGCAGAGGATCATCTTGGGGCTATGGATACCCCGTCCTGTCCTATTTTGTGGGCTCGGTTTCAGATGGTGTCACCTGCCGATGTGGAGTCCTTGTTGGGATCTGTTCATGCCACCACTTGTGAACAAGATACTTGCCCATTCTGGCTGGTGAAAGTCATCCAGGAGACGTTACGGCCATTGCTGGCTGGGGTGGTTAGTGTCTCCCTTCAGGAGGGCAGGGTGCCTGAGTGCCTGAAGGAGGCTGTAGTTAGGCCCCTGCTCAAGAAACCATCTCTTGACGCTGATGCTCCTGCCAGTTATCGGCCAGTCTCTAACCTTCCCGTTTTAGGGAAGGTTACTGAACAGGCTGTGGCACGGCAGCTCCAAGAACATCTGGACCACACCGGTTTCCTTGACCCCTTTCCGTCTGGGTTTTGGCCTGGGTATGGTACGGAGACTGCATTGGTGGCCTTGGTTGACCATCTTCATCTGGCATTGGACCAGGATCGTCAGACCTTACTGGTCCTGCTAGACCTTTCGGCTGCGTTCGACACAGTCAAACATGAGGTGTTGGTGGCTCGCCTGCGGGACCGTGCTGGGATTGGCAAATGGTCTTGGACTGGTTTCGTTCTTTCCTGGCCAGCAGAACTCACCAGGTGGTCTTGGGGGAGTGTACGTCTTCCCCCTGGGACCTCACGTGTGGAGTCCCACAGGGTGCCATTCTGTCCCCCCCTCTTGTTTAACATCTATATGCAGCCGTTAGGGGAGATCGTGAGAGGGTTTCAGGGCATGCAGTGTCATCAGTATACTGATGACACTCAGCGCTACCTCTCCTTTTCCATCGACCCAGGCCATGCAGTCTCTTTATTTTCCCAGTGCCTGTTGGCTATGGGGGCTTGGATGAGGTTGAGCCATCTGCAGCTGAATCCTGACAAGACGGAGGTGATGTTGGTGGGTGAGGGAGTGGTTGAATCTCCTCTTGTGTGGGGGGGGGGGTGTTGCCCTCCCATGGTCTTGCAGGTACGGAGTCTGGGTGTGCTCCTCGATACACGGCTCAGCTTGGAATCTCAGGTTGTGGCCGTGTCGGGGAGTGCGTTTCGACAGTTACATCTTGTCTGGCGGCTTCGGCCATATCTCTCAGACTCTGACCTCGCCACCGTCATCCATGCCTTCATCACCTCGAGGCTGGATTACTGCAACGTGCTGTACGTGGGTCTGCCCAAGAAGCTGGTCCAGAAGCTGCAGCTGGTGCAGAATGCCACAGCCCGTCTCCTTACTGGGGTGGGCCACAGGGAGCACTGACACCTGTGCTCCGGGCTCTGCACTGGCTGCCTATAAAGCACCGGGCTAGGTTCAAGGTGCTGGTTTTGACCTTCAAAGCCCTTCACGGCCTGGGCCCTGCCTATCTGCAGATCGCCACACTCCCCATGTGCCCATGCGACCCCTGAGATTGTCTGTGGGGGCCTTTTTGGAGGTTCCCTGGGCGAGACGGGTGGGCACTGATGTGAGATCTTTTTTGGTGGCTGCCCCTGTGCTGCGGAATTCACTCCCGGAGGAGGCTCGGTTGGCCCCCACCCTCCTGTTGTTTCGACATTTGTGTAAGACCTGGCTGTTCCGCCAGGCCTTTGGCGAGGGGGGGGGGTAGGGTTTGGGAGGGAGGGCGAGTTTTTATGATTTGTTTTAAAATTTGTAGATTTATTTTTAAATGTTTTATTGTTGAATTTTTTTTCTGCATGTGTTGTTCGCCGCACCGAGCTGCCTTTGGGCAGTAGGGGCTGGATAGAAGTTTTAAATAAATAAATAAATAAATAAATAATAAAAACAAGAGTGCTGGTCAAAGTAACAAGGGAATGTCCAGAGTCATGAGTTTTGTTAAAAAAGGGGAAGCAAAATATGAAGAAAAAAAATGAAAATTGAAAATCATTTCTTTTTCTGGGGAATGGGAGGAGGGGAAGGAATTTTAGAAAGGAAAATGGGTGCTTAATTGGAAGAGTAATTTTTTTTTCCAAGCAGAAAATTCTGCTTTTTGCTTTTAGACCACTACCATTATTAAATCTTTAGCATTGGTGAGTTATATTTTTTGTGACTAAAAATAAGACCCACCACAAACTAAAGGCCCAGATCTCCTCCACCATGCTCCATCATAGGCCATTTTCACATAAGACACTCTCCACCCACCCACTGTATATGTTGCAGGATTGCAGTGCTACCCTGTGGGTGCCCTGTAACATCTATGGGGGGGGGAGCGGGTGAAGAGTGACTTGTGTGAAAACATCCATAATTCCTGTGGTCGGCGAGGAGCACCCTCTTGCAGGTACCATTTACCCATCAGCTTCATATGACGAGAGCGCAGAGAGGAATACTCAGTTGCAGCTCCAGATTTTGGAACTCCCTTTCCCTGGTGGTTTAATTAGAGCCTGAGCATTTTCTGGAGGCAATGCAAGACCTCACCTTTTGCCCAAGCATTTGGTAGATGGGAATACGGGGTGGGATTTTTTAGGGGATTTTTATGTATTTTATATGACTTACATTGTAACCCACCCTGAGCCTTCGGGGAAGGGCAGGATATAAATTTAAATAAATAAATAAATAAATTAAAATCTGCAACATTTGTGCGTGGGTGTTTAAGTATGTAATCAGGAGAGTTCTATAGGATGAGCTTAGTAAAAGGCCATTATCCAAAGTAACACTGCGTCCCCTCAACTACTCTTGAGCTCAATACAATTTAACAGTGCTCAGGACTTCACAGTACCAGTCTCCAAATGCAATAGAAAAGAACAAGAGAAGGCTAGATGTCCAGCTGCTCTAGGCACTACTATGATTTTTTAAAAATAAAATAAATGTTGCCTAGCAAATAAAAACTAGAATAAATGAGGCAATAATGGGATCTTTCCTAGAAAATTTGCCTTTGGCTAAATGGGATATTTCTACATGTTATGACTTAGTCAGCATTAGACAGATAGTATAGATCTCATGAGATCATCATGAATGTGGATACATTTGTGCAGATCTGTAATCAGCTCTACATTTGCTGGAGAAAAGTGAGCCATTTTGTAAAATATGGCAAGTGTTTTACTTTCACTGCTAATCCATAGTAGCATTTCAAGAGTGTTTCTAAAATTTACCCAGGGTATAAGAGGATTTCCATATAGTAGTAAGTATATTTTTAATTTTTCAAAAACACTGTGCCCAACTAAAGTTTCTGGGTGCAATCCTAATGGCTGCGTATGCCGGCCCCTACTTGCGCCACAAGCACTGAACATCAGTGCTCAGGCACAACCCCCATCCCGCCTGCACCGTGAACCACACGGGGCAACAGGGCACCCTCTCCGCTGCGACCCCCTGAGCCCACACACACCAAAGACCGGGGGATACAGCAGGCATGGCTCCTGCTCCATCTCCCGGGCTGCGGTGTGTGGGGACTCGGGGGGAGGTCACAGCAGAGGGGGCACGTCATTGCCCCACTTGGCTTGCTGTGTGGGCGGGGCACATGCACACCTGGGCACCTGCCATTCAACTCTTTAGCGCGCCTGCCGCCGGCGTAAACCAGCAGTAGGACTGAACCCTAAATGTATTTCTATTTCAGCTAAAGCCAACAAGTCTAATTTTACTACCTGCATTTGAAATGTATTTGTGTGTAGCTGATTCAGAGATGCATTTTTATGCAGTATGCAGACATTTGCAGTCATTTGGTGACAAAGGAGAACAAGTCACATGAATCTACCTTAGTTAAAAAGCAGACATCATTGTAATAACGAGTGGGAGAAATAAGGAAAAAGGAGAGGAGGGGGGATAAAATGATTTTGTACAAGTTATATTTCATTTTTAAGTGTAGATTATGTGCTTCAGTTCAACCTTTTATAAAATTAACACAGTGTAATGGTTGATTAACTCACAGGGATATTCCAACACTAAATGTGTGTAGGGTGCTCCAAGATATGCAGCTTTAAATAGAATAAAGAAGTACGTAATAAGTTTCAGTAACCAAGGAATTAAGGCTTTTGATAGTGAGCAATTAAAATGAAGATTCCTGCTATAAACTATAATATTTTCAATTTCCAAAATCTAATACAGAACCTTGGCTACACTCTTAAGGAGTAGTTTCTGTTAATGACAGTCAATATTAACTTCTTTTGGAAACAGAACATGCGCAAAACTAGATCAAGGCATCTGTCTGGCAATGAGAATTTTTTTTAAATAAAATAAAATACACTTTTCACAAGAGCTGCAACTGGGTACCCAGCAAGTCAGGTACCTTGTTAAATTTGGGGTGCTGAACTCACCCTGGTTGCCTTTGCCTTTGGGCACCAATTGGTACCAGAATACAACCCAGTGGGCTACCCGACTCCCAAGGCTAACTCAACTCACTGCTGGGCTGCTGCACCTTTTATCCTGGTCGCTGTTCCTTACTCCTCCACACTGTACAGCTGAGTCGGGGAAGCCGACTTCCCCACTCAGCTTTTTCTGAGTCGGGGGGGGAGGGGGAGGAGGTCTCTTCCCACCTGTGTGCACCCCCTAATGGGTTCCCCAATCTCAGGGAGACCCAAAATGGGTGTGCACGCAGAACCCATGCGTACTCCTGATATGGGTCCCTCTGAGAAAAGGGGACCCATTAAGGGGGTGCACACAGATGTGAAGATGCCTCAATGCTCTTCCCCACCCCTCAGAAAAAGCATAAGGGGAAGTCCCCAACTCAGCTGAGCAGCGCGTAGGCTGGGGAGGAGCAGGGAGCAGCAGGCAGTGACCGAACCAGAAGAGCAGCCCAAAGGTGAGATGAGTCAGTGCTGAGATCAGTGTCTTGGGGCATCCTAGGATGCCCTAGTAATACTCACATTTTTGGACACCAGACACTGAATGGGGGCTGGATACCCCATTGAGTCCCACTGGGAGTGCCCCAAAATGCAGCTATTACCCATGGGTAGCAAATGTGTTACCCGCTGCAACTCTACTTTTCACCCCAATTACGAAGGATTAAAAAAACACCTTGGTTTTGTTGGAGTGCTTGCGCTGTGATTAAAGTAAGTCATGAAAACAGTCATTTGCCTTATGGCATCAATCTGGAAAACTACTGACAAAAGTTATTACCCTAATATAGTACTTTATTGCAACCTCAGGTTTTCAGGCTGAATAAGTTGTGAACAGCTTTCAGGGCAGGTGTAGATATAAATGAGATGGCATTAAAAATTGGAGCAGATAATGAACTCAAACAGCCTTTATTTAACACTATTAGAGGGCCATATTGGGATAACAGATGCATGACACTGTATAGCAATTGCCTGATACAATTTAGAGGGTTTGGGCAGATTGAGTACTAAAGCCTTTAATGGAACACTCATTAAAAGGACAATTCCAGACTTTATTAATTATTATTATTATTATTAGCTTTTATATAGCGCCAGCGATGTACCTGGCGCTTTACAGAGAATAAGATATACATGGTCCCTGCCCGACAGCTCACAATCTAAAGACTGCAATAGGAAGAAAGAAGCACTTGAGAATTTATCTATTAATTACAATTAAGAGTACTGGGACTTCCTGATGCTGCTGAGAGTTAACCCTGTAAAACTTTTCTAGCCAATACAAAACTTCTGCTGAATGAATTTACAACAGTTCACTTCATAATGCATGTCAGGCTCTTCTATCCTTGGAAGTTTCTCAAATGTTTTGTATCCCACTTCTGTTTTCAAATAATTTTATCAGTGACAAAAACATTAAATCTTATTATGGTGCTCAATGTGAAACCCAAACACCATCCTTAACAGTAACAACTGACACAGAAAACATTGCTACGAGAGCAAGAAACAACAGCTTTAAAAAAGAGATTGTTCATGCATTTCTTGATAGAGCTCATATGACATTAAAATGTCATACAGATGTATTTATTTCTGCAATCTTATATTCCGCACCCTCATGCTCACATGGCAACTCAGGGCAGCTCACAATCAAAAATATACAATATAAAAAATATATAAAACATAAAATAACATATAAAACTCAGTAAAAGCAAGGAAATAAGAACCCTCCCCCCAACCCTTACCCATCTCCCTCACCAAACTCCTCGCGGAACAGCCAGGTTTTGCACTGTCTTCGGAAAGAGGGATGGTCTGGGGCTAGGCGGGCCTCCATTGAGAGGGAATTCCACAACCTAGGTGCGGCCACTGAGAACGCCCTCCCCATCATCGCCACCCAGGGGACCTCAATTTGAGTGCCCCCGGTCAACCACAAGGGCCACACCAAGTCCCAGGGCATGAGGCGGTCCCACAGATAGGCAGGGCCTAGGCTGTATAGAGCTTTATAGGTCAAAACCAACACCTTGAATCAAGCCCGGAAGACAATAGGCAGCCAGCGCAGAGAACGGAGCACTGGTATAATTTATTTTTTATTTATTTTATACATTTTTACCCCGCCCCTTCTGCAACGCAGCTCGGGGCGGCTTCCATCATTAAAATACAATAATAAAATACAATAAAATCAATTTAAAAACAATCATAAATATTTTAAATATTAACAGGGCTAGAAAACAACCAAACCACAAAACAAATAGGTAGGGGACTAAAACCTCCCTACCCACCCTCCCTCCCGAAGGCCTGGGCAAACAGCCAGGTCTTACAGTTTCGCCGAAATGTTAAAAGGCTAGGGGCCAGGCGAGCTTCCTCCGGAAGGGAGTTCCACAGCCGCGGTCCCACTACCGAGAATGCCCTCTCCATCGTGGCCCCCCGCTTAACACGGGGGACCTCCAGGAAGGCACCCCCGGCAGACCGCAGGAGCCGCTCTGGGGCGCGAAGGGCGAGGCGGTCCCTAAGGTATGAGGGGCCGAGACCGTGTAGGGCTTTATAAACCATCACCAGGACCTTGAACTTGGCCCGGCACGCTATCGGCAGCCAGTGCAGAGCTCGGAGCACCGGTGTAATATGCTCCCGGCGGCCCGTCCCCATAAGAAGACGAGCCGCCGCATTCTGCACCAGCTGCAGCCTCCGAACCAAGAACAAGGGAAGCCCCACGTAGAGCGCGTTGCAGTAGTCGAGCCTCGAGGTGACAAAGGCATGGATGAGGGAGGCCAGGTCCGGGCCAGAGACATACGGACGCAGCCTACGCACAAGATAAAGCTGGCGGAAGGCAGCCTTAGCGACTGCCTCCACCTGCCGCTCCAGACGCAGGTCTGCGTCCAATACTACCCCCAGACTCCGAACCTGCTGAGCTACAGGAGGGCGAACCCCCCCAACTAGGGGGGCCACCACCCCCTTCGCCCTCCCCACCACCATCACCTCCGTCTTATCTGGGTTGAGCTTCAGTCTGCTCAGCCGCATCCAATCCGCCACGGCCTCCAAACATTGGGATAGCAACGAGATAGCAGGGTCTGGGTCAGTAGAAAAGGAGAGGTACAGCTGAGTATCATCAGCATACTGGTGACATCGCACCCCGAACCCTCTCACAACCTCCCCCAAGGGCTGCATATAGATATTAAACAACAGCGGAGACAGAATCGAACCCTGCGGAATGCCACACGGTAAAGGGCGGGGGCACGATGTCTCCTCCCCCAACACTACCCGTTGGCTCCTCCCCGAGAGGAATGAGCTGAACCATTCAAAAATGTGCTTGTGACGACCCATTCCCATAAGGAGACGGGCCACCACATTCTGCACCAGCTGCAGCCTCCATACCGTCACCAAGGGTAGCACATTGCAACAGTCCAGTCTAGAGGTGATGAAAGTATGGGTGACGGTGGCCAGGTCAGAGTCCGAGACATACGGCCAAAGCCATCATACCAGATGTAACTGGCGAAAGGTGTTCCTTGCCAGAGCCGCCACCTGGAGATCCAGACAGAGCTGCGGATCAAGGAGCAGTCCCAAGGCTACGGACCTGAGTAACCAAAGTAGGGCAAACCCCACCAATGACGGGAGCTACCACTCCTTCAGCCCCACCCACCATCACCACCTCTGTCTTGTCAGGATTCAGCTTCAGATGGCTCACCCTTATCCAGTCACCCACAGCCGCCAAACACCAGATAAGTACTGAGACTGCCAGGCCTGGGTCAGCTGAAAGAGAGAGGTAGAGTTGTGTATCATCCGTGTACTGACGACAATGTACGCCAAACCCTCTCACGACCTTGCCCATAGGCTGCATGTACACGTTGAACAGAAGAGGGGACAAAATAGAACCCTGTGGGAGTCCACAAGTGAGGTCCCAGGGAAGATGACAAGCACTCCCCAAGCACCACCCGCTGAGTTCTCCCGGACAGGAAAGAGTAGAACCATTCAAGAACAATTCCGCCCACCCTGGCACAGTTCCACAGACGAGTCAACAGCATCTCATGGTCAACAGTATCAAACGCTGCCGACAGATCTAATAAGATCAAAGGAGACGATCTGCCCTGATCTAACTCACCGCACAGATTGTCGACCAAGGCCACGAGCGCAGTCTCCATGCTAAACCCAGGGCAAAAGCCTGACTGCAAGGAATCAAGGAAACAGACATGATCCAGATGTCCCTGAAGCTGCTGAGCCACCACCTGCTCAATAACCTTCCCTAAAAAGTACCCATCTCTCAACAGAGATTTGGTAGGCTTGTAATCATGGTTCTCTTTTCTGCTAAACTTCACATTCCAAGGAAGGTGAACACTACAAATTTGGTTTCTGGGCTGGAGGTGAAAGGACATAGAAAGGTAGCTAAGATATACACGGTTTAACTATAAACTAGATCATACAAACCTGCTTTCAGTTGTGCTAAATTTGTCTACTGTTCTGCTGAGAGCTACACAAGTTCCCAGGTTTCATTCACTTATTCCTTTAATTCACTAGAACAACAATGTGTTACTGATTTCATCTCCATTTTTCTCCTCAAATTGCTTGGCCAATATGTTTTTAGGGTTATCAAACCATTACTTGGGGCTTTTATGAGTCATCAGTAGTTCAACTCAAGTTTTATGATTGTCTCATTAAATTCCTGTCTCATTTCCATTAGCATTTTATAAGTGTCATGGGATTTTGTCATGTTATGTTCAAACTCTAAGTGTTAAGCTTTTGTTCTAAATGGTTTATTTTAATGGTTACTTATGTCCTTTTACTGGAGAAGACAAAAACAATTTGCAGTCAGAGATAGGCCTGCAGAGAGCCCCAAAGGGTGAAAGGAGATTGCTCATTGTTTTGTAAGGTAATTTGTAAAACACACACAATCCTTTTAACCATAAAACACACATCATGTGTTGTCAGATTGTTGTAATAATAAATTAATTCTATAGTGCGACTATATCATGCCTCTAGAGGAATATTCCAAATGCACCCATTCATAAACCAAAAGACAGAGGGTACCAGTCAAAGGAAAGAGTCAACAGATAGAACCTAAAGCAAAGCCTATTCTGTGATAGCAATGGTTCATTATAGAACAGAAGAAATATGATATAATATTAACATATATATTAAGAAGTCATAAAAGTGAAGTTTAATATTAGAGCTCAGTAGTAGCCCAACTATAGTTAAGGTTGCATAAAATTTTTCCCTTAAAGCAGGGGGAAATGCTTTATATCTTGGGAGCCATAATATACAGAAAGAAATGAAAAACTGAACGAGAAACCTCAAAACGAAAACAAAGCTTTCTATCCAAGTTACTAGGGGGCACAACTGGTGGGAGCTGGGGGTTCAAGTCCCTCTCAGACATCGTTTGTCTAGGAGTGTTATGGTTCCATGGATGTAGTTTCGGGAGTTATGTGATGGTTAAAAGATATGCTGATTTACAGCAGAATATACATGGTAGCAACAAGGCAAAGAAATCATTGACCAGATCATTTGCAGTGACTGTGGAAACTTTAACTGTATTTCCATTTATGCTAGGCTTATGTCAAAACACTTGCACACTGTGTAGCAACCTTAACTCATGTCCTATGTTGTTTTCTGAGTGAATAAATACATTACCACCTTGCTGGCTATCATCTATAATCAGAGCACTGATATAAGCTATGCCTGAGATAGAGTTAGAGGGTCCCCAACACTATGTAGTATTCTTCAGAATTCAAAATCAAGTTATATCAGTGTTCGGGACACATAAGCGATCCTACTTCATTAACTGATTAGACAGGATACAAGTTAAACCTAGAAAAATCCTACACCGAACTCAGTCTCTTTTCATACAGGATTACAAAGATTCCTTTTCAGTCCCCTTTCATATGGGATTATAAAGATTTCCCTTCCCATCTTAAATGGGAGACTCATGCCCTCAGCTTCCTAGTCACTCTGCACTCATCCTTTAAAAGCTACTGCTGCGTAGGGGTGTGCGAACACCGAGCGGTTCGGTGTTCGGCCAAACCCGGAACTGTTTGGTTCGGTCCGTTTGGGTCCGGCGGTGGCCAGGGCAGCTACTAGGCCTTCCGGATTGACCTGGAACGCCTAATAGCGGCCTGAAGCGCTCTGGAGCGATGTCACCACCAGACCTGCTGCCGGCCCGCCTGCAGCCAGCCCCGGAGCCCCGGCACCACCAGGTAGGACTGCGGGCGACCCCGGGGGCTGGGGGGGTTAAAAAAATCCTAGGCTGGGTGGGGGGCGGAGGAGGGGTTGAGGTGCTTCCTGGCACCTCTTCCACCAGTGCAGCCTGGAGGGGGGAGGGAAAACCGGGTCCCCCCCCCCGAACCAAGTTCAGAACCTGAACTCAGTTGGGTCGGTTCGGTTGGGGGTCGGTTCAGATTCAGGGTGTTCACAAATAGACCAAACACCCCGAGTTCGGGCCGAACTCCTAACTTCCGAACCGCATTCGCACATTCCTACTGCCAAGCATCTGCCACAAACACACAAGGGAGGGGGACATTTTCCCTCCCAGGGGCCACTCTGAAAATTAGTATAAGTATTGGTATAATCTCAAAGGGCCAACATCACAGACAGATGCCTGCCCAGTATTTGTGCTACCTCAGGAAGCAAAAGAAAAGTTTCTGTAAGTAAAAAAAGAAACCAAACTCATTCCTCTCTCTGCACAGGTCTGATTTTCACATGCTCCACCTTCCCCTTAAAGAAAAGCAGAGCTTACCCTCGCCATCCTGGATTGCCACCACACCACCCCGTGGGCTTCTCCCGCCAAGGGCCTTTTTAGACAAGCAGGATTTAAACCGCAGTTTAAACCTGTGGCTCTTGAACATCTCCGCGGGGAGGCTTTAGACGCTCCTCCGTGAACCAGAAGTAGCCTGGGCACCATTAAAAACAGAGGTGCCAGGCGACTCCTGGGTGTTTTGAACTGCAGCGTAGTACAGACCTCAATAAAAGATATCATCTGAACTACAGTCTCCATCTCAAAGAGTTCACACAAATTTCCTCCTTGCAAATTCACCATTTTTCTTAATTTGTGTACCTTGTAGCAATCTGATTCCCCTACGTTTCCTGACCACTTTCCCCACCCTACTTCACTGTGCTATTTCCCATAAGTCTAAGGGCATAGAGAAATGACCTTATAATATCCCTAAATACAGTATTTGCTATTTCAGAAGTAGCATAGAGTGGAGGAGGAAATCCCTGCTCCAGACTCTCTAGCCACACCACTGCAATCATTTGGAGACAAGAATTTACAAACAGGAAATTATGGATCAGGGATTGAAGTTAGTTCCAGATTAATCGAACTGTACAACTCAAGCAGTGAATACAGGAAGTGGTAGTGGTTAAACACCACTCTCAGGATTTGGGTGTTTCATTACTCACTCTAAACAAGCATTCAGCACGAGCTCCTGGTCTTCACCTTCAAGGCTGTTCATGGTCTTGCCCCCTCATCTCTCTCTGCTTTTGTATCCCGCAACATGCCCAGGAACTTTGCTCCTCCTCTGCCCAGGGCCAGCCCGAGGGATGTGCCAACAGTGCCCAGGCACATGGCCCCGCAGTGGGGAGGGGCCCCGCACCACCGCAGGCTAGAGACGGACAGACGCCGCCGGTTTTGGGTTTTTCCCCACCGGGAGTCTCCGAGTCAGTGCTCATAAGGGGGGGAGGGGGGCGTAAACTCCCTGGGAATCCCTGGCTGCAGAACTGAGCTGACACAGTCAAGTTGCAGGTAAGTAACCAGCCGCCCATCCCTTGAAAATCGCCCCACCCCTCAATTCTAGCGAGTGCCGGCCGGCCTTTGGGGCCCCGCAGCAAGGGTTGGCACATGGCCCCTGAAACCCTTGGGCCGGGTCTGCCTCTGCCCCCACCCTTTCCTGCTTGCAACTCCCCATCTCCTCTAAATATTTTCGCCCCTTCTCTCTTGCTGCCCCCGATGCCTGGAACTCCCTCCCCAGATACATTTGTTTTGCGCCCTCTCTCCCAACTTCAAGTCCTTCCTGAAAACCTACATCTTCCATCAGGCTTTCCCTGGCTCATCATCATATTTATTTATTTATTTAGCAAATTTATACCCCGCCCCTTCCTGCACCGCAGCTCGGGGCGGCTTCCAACAATCACAATAAAACATTTAAAATTCATTTTAAAATATTAAATATAAAATATACCATATAAAACATATAAAACAGGGCTAGAATAATAATAAATAAATGGGTGGGGGACTAAAATCATCCCTCCCCACCCTCCCTCCCAAAGGCCTGGGCAAACAGCCAGGTCTTACAGTTCCGCCGAAATGTTAAAAGGCTTGGGGCCAGGCGAGCTTCCTCCGGAAGGGAGTTCCACAGCCGCGGTCCTACCACCGAGAATGCTCGCTCCATCGTGGCCCCCCGTTTGACACGGGGGACCTCCAGGAGGGCACCCCCGGCCGACCGCAGGAGCCGCTCCGGGGCGCGAAGGGCGAGGCGGTCCCTAAGGTA
>QEPC01006508.1:201639-218944 GCA_003113815.1 Sphenodon punctatus | reverse complement strand
CCCACAGCCTGCACCCATCCCCATGTGATGGGTGTAGGCTGGGGGGGAGGAAGGGGGATGTAGGTTTTGAAATCTTGAGATTTAATTGTTACTCCTGCAATATGTTTTTAAAATGTTGGCAATGTGATGCCTGTGTGTGATAAAATTGAGATTTTTGTGATAAAAATCACAAATTGTGATAAAATTGAGATTTTATCCTAGTCCTGTCTTCTGATTTAACATTTCTCAGCATGATCTCCTTATTATATAGCGGTTTATAAATTAACAGTACATGTAACAGATTAGTTTAGTTTCTATAAATTGCAGTGCATCTTTGTCCCCTCTCTGGTCATGTGTGATCCTATGTTCCTTTTTACGACTGTGGTCATTGGTGTGTCATCCTTCTCGCTTCTGTGTATCAGACAGACTTGCTGCTTGACTTTGACTTGGCTGTGTTGGGCTTGTCCCTTTTAAGGTTATCTGCTATTACCTGTCTTAAATATGTGAACAGGATTTTTTTATCCTGCTATGGCACTACCACTGATGGAGAGAGAGAGAGAGGGTGAAAACAGACATGATGCTAACCACACTTGGTGGTCATTTATGCATGTTACAGGGCTGTATTGGTGCCCTATACAGCCCTGCAACATGCATAAATGGCCACCAAGTGTGGTTAGCATCATGTCTGTTTTCACCCAGAGAGTTGTCCTACTGGAGTCCCTCCACTTACTGGATGCGATGCTAGTAGGAAAGTTCTCTGTCTCCAAGTGGTAGGCTTGTACTCAGCAGAAAGGTGTTGCCAGTGTAAACTAATGTTCTGCCCATCACATCTTAATGCTGAAAACTCTTTGCTGCTGGATTTTTGGAGGCTCCACCTACAATGTACAAGCCCCTCCCTAGAGTTCTGTCAGCCATAAGATTCCATGCGGCGCTTAGATGGATGCCAGGGACAGACAGGCAGGCCCCTCCCTCTCCCTTAAGCCCCACCCCTCCCTTAAGCTCCACCCACTTCAGGTTTTTGGAGCACACGCGCGTGCACATTAGGGGCCCATAACTAAGGCTTGAACCCAGGCCCTTCTCAACCTTGCTACGCCCCTGCCCAGAGCAAAGGAGAACAGAAAGGCACTGGAGAAGAGAGGCTGCTGGGCGAGTGGAGGAGGAGAAAGCATTTGTGAGCTGGGCAGCAAAACACACCGGGGTATGCAAGCAGGGCTCGGCCAGCTTGCTTTACATAGTACTGTATAGGGGTGCGAATTTGGATTAAATCCATAACCACAGACTGGGGCATTATGGATTAATCTGTACTGAAATGAAACAGCGCAACAAGCCTGTTTTGGTTCAGTTCTAATGGCCACCATTTGCGCATGCATGTCCTTTTCAAAAATGGCAGCAGCAGCAGCAGCGTCACTGCCATTTTGAAAAAGGGCAACCATTCTATGTATACGCAGTAGTCATTTTGCACATGCAAAAACCGGCTGCCCTTTTTTAAAATGGTGGCAATGCTGCAATCATCATTTTCCCTTTCATACGAGGAATATTAAGTTGTATATGTGTAGAATGGTCTGGTGGCCATTTTGCACAAGTGCAGTAATTTT
Organism: Sphenodon punctatus; assembly: GCA_003113815.1. Classification (NCBI taxonomy): domain Eukaryota; kingdom Metazoa; phylum Chordata; class Lepidosauria; order Sphenodontia; family Sphenodontidae; genus Sphenodon; species Sphenodon punctatus. Next base: position 217,370 of record QEPC01006508.1, on the reverse strand, counting down.
TAAAAAATATTATTTATTTAAATATGGATCCGTAATACCAATCCGCATTTAGGAAATGAAACAAAAAGACAAACAGATACAAATTTTGCATTCAAAAGTCCACCTCTAGTACAGTGTGGGTAGACTGCCTAATGTTCTAGCACTCCCCCCTCCCCATTTCCCTATCACATAGGCCGTGATTCCAGAAACTCTGGGTACTTGGGGAGGCAAGTACACCAGGGTGTACTTTCAGTCTTGTGGACCATGGTGCAAATGCACCTGTTATAGCTATTCCCTATATGAAGTACTGCCATGATTGTGACTCCATCCAAAGACGGCATGACCCTACTTTCTGTCTCAACTCACAATTTGGGAACCTCGGTTTTAACCTCATTTTGGTAAATCCAAAATCAAACAGATTTCTAGTGTGACCTAATTACTAATGTTTGTGGGGTTTTTTCCCTATATATTTTATTTTTTTAAGGTAAATTATACAACAGAAATAAAGGTTTTATACAAAAGTATCACAACTGAAATGAACATACAAACACATACATGTGTCACAAGTCACCAAACTTAACATAAAAAAGCATTACATTTCAAGGAGAACCAATAACAACTCTAAAGAAAAAGGTAGGATGCAGGTGTGTCCCAGCATAGGCCTAAAACTCTCTATATAAGTTTCTATCTGTTCTTACAGAGCCAGCCAATATTCCGTTAGTCGTTTCCAGGTACATCTAATCCTTCAATTGAATTAAAAGTGGCTGTGAGTCAATGTCAATATGTTCCATAATTATAGTCCAACAGGGTGATCAAGTTGCGTAGAACTCCTCCAGTGAGTCATGGATACCTGCAGCAATTCTGCCCATAGATAGCACAAACCATAACCTTTGTAGCCAAATCTTCCATTGCAGGTTCTTTCGTAGATACCTTATTAATTAATATTATTATTATTATTATTATTATTATAAGCATTTGTATAGTGCCAGCGATGTACCTGGTGCTTTAAAAAAAATAAGATAGACACGGTCCCTGCGCGAGAGCTTACAATCTAAAGACAGGGGGAGGGGAGACAGGAAAGGGGGAACAGAGGGAGAGACAAGGGAAGCAACATTCATGAGGATGCGAGAACTCAGGTCCTGAGTGGGGATGATTAGCAGGAGTTAGGAAGGGCGGAGTGGAAGAGGTGGGTTTTGAGGAGCGACTTGAAGGTGTGGAGGGTGGGGGAAGGCGGACGAGGGCAAGGAGGGAGTTCCAGGCGTGCGGGGCAGCAAGGGAGAAGGAACGAAGGCAGTTGGGGGAGCAGGGGAGGCGTGGGAGAGTGAGAAAGGGGATGGAAGAGGAGCAGAGTGCTCGAACAGGGGTTCGGAGGGAGATCAGGGCAGAGAGGTGCCATTTATGCCATGGATACATTCCTTAGTCTTGAGTGCATGCCCTCCTCTCTGCTTCCTGTCCCTGAGCTTGTTCTTGCAGCGCTGAGAGTAGGGCCAGATACAGGAATTGGAAAAGGGCCAAATAAAAAACAGCCACAAGCCAGATTTGGTCCACAGGCTGGAGGTTCTTCAACCCTGGTCTACTCCTTCTTATTACACCATTGGGCAATTCTCCAAAAAATTGGAGTCTTCATGAAGCGGTTGGAATGCAGGTAGGCATCAATGTCAAACAAAAGCTTTTGATGCATTTAGTTCTTATGCACAGAAGTCAGACTGCTATGAGGTTTCCTCTTGGGCTGAAGAACATGGATTGCTGCAAGTGTACGTTTTATCATACACAAGTTGTAAAATTAGTGAAGAAGTCATATAGTTTCAAATCTCAAACCAATTAAGTATAGTGATAGTGCACGCATGTGCGTGTGTGTGAAGATGGGGAAGTAATTGGCTGCTGGCCACCACTTGGCCCACTCCCCCTCCCTCCCTTCCAATTTATTTTTGTTTGGTTTTGGTCCGGTCTGGCTCTCTCCTCTGAGTCGCTAAGGCACGCTTTGCTCGGCCTCAGACCGTCAGTGCTCACATCCTCCCTCTCCCCTGAGGGTGCAGCTCCACATTTCACAGCTGCTGCCATGGCAACAATCTTAGCGGTCGAGTCGTGGGCGGGCCTGCAGAGTGGCCGGCCCATACCATGTGATGTGGCACAGTGGTGTGTGCACAGCGGAGCCCGCCAAAATGTTTTTATTTTCCCACGGTGTTGTGGATCCGGTGGGCACACATGCCGTGCCAGCGGCCTGGGTCTTCTACCCCAGGGTGTGAGCTAGGCTAGGCTGGGCTGCTCTGCTCTGCCCTCTTGCTACCAAAAGAGGGTCATGGGAGCCACGCGACAACACCGGGAGACGGAGAGGAGGAGGGGGAGCACACACAGCCTCCTGCGTGGCACCCCTTTCAAGTTCTTCGCTCTGCAACCTGCCCAGCACACCACCACACGGTCATACCTGCTGCTCTCCAGAAGAAGGCAGACGGCGACCTGTGACAATGCTGAGTGGCTCAGTGAGTCGGCCAGTGGCTCCTCCCCTCTAATCCCTGTTGGGGTTTAGGGGGAATCAGGATGGAAAAGGGAAGGCTCGAGGTGGCTGGATCCAGGCCTGGGGTCCATAATATTTTTTTTGGGGGGGGGTAGGTTGGAACTTGGCTGCAAACAAAACAAGTCATAATGGGAGAAGGGGGGAGGTAGGGGTTTGAGGGGAAGGGATGCTGCTGGCCAATGCCATCTGGGGAATTTTACTGGAGAGGTGGGAGCCCTGGGGTTAAGTGCACACTGGGACTGGGGATCATGGGGCTTGGGAACAGAGGAGCTGACTGGGGGAGCTTCCTCCAGCTGAGCTAGATCATTCTTTGAATTTTTGAACTTGGTGTTGGGGGGTGGAGATGTAAGAGAAATCATATGCTGAAGAGAAGGAAGGTCCAGACCATGGATCTGTCCCTCTCCTTGTGTGCATGCCCTCTCTGTTCACTTTCCTTAAGATTGCTTTTCTGTGCTTTGGTGTTTGAGAAGCAGGCCCTAATCAAAGAACTGGAAACGGGCCACCTAATCTTGCTGAGGGCTGGACTTGGCCCTGGGCCTGAGGTCCCTCACACCCGCTTTCATGGGGGATGTGGTCTGTGGCTGCACGGGGTGGTTTGATCTGATGTTGGACCAGCGGAGCTGGATCTGTTTGAATTGAACTTCTGTGTTGGGGGGAGGGTATGTAAACCACTAGGATATGCTGAAGAGAAGGAGAGTCCAGACCATGGATCTATCCCTATGCTTGTGTGCATGCCCTCTCTGATCATTTCCCGTAAGCTTGCTTTTTCTGTGCTGCTTTGTCAGCCTTTGTGTTTGAAATCCAGGTCCAAATGCCAGAGCTGGAAGGGGTCACATAATATCTTGCTGCTAAGGGCGGTGTTTAAATTTTTTTTGTCCCTGCTCCCTTGACAGGAGGGGGGCAAGAGTACTGAAGTTGGGAGTGGTTTGGTTGAATTTGAGATGTTAAACTTGTGCTGGGTGTTGGCCTTTATGGATATGAGGGAACAGAAGGTCTGTGGCATGACTTCTTCTGGAGGATGATTTCTTGAAAACAAAAGTTCATTCAACCATTCCAGACTATTATTTTAAAATAAAAGTTGCTGTTTTACTATATCTTTGTCCTGTGCATCCTTTCACCTAAAACAGATTTAAATGTTCTTTTGCGCACATTGTTCTTTTGCGCATATATATACCCCGCCCCTCCTGCAAGCAGCTCGGTGGGCATCCAGGTGGACATCCAGTAAAAGTGTCCTTACAGAGGTGTAATGTTAATAGAAGACAATTACCTCTTTCATTGTTATAAAAATAAAATACCTCAGTTTTTGTTTCATCAGTGGAGGACATACATTTGGATTCAAATCAATGACTTAGTCACTCCTCTGATACATCAAGAGAACTTAAAATGTCATGGAATATTGCTGCTTTGAAAACTAAATTAAATGATCCATCATGAAGATCTTTTATTAGTGATTTTAATATTTTTTCTAGAGACATGATGTAATGAAAATATAAATTCATAGGTTTATTAGAGAGTGTCACGGGAGCTGTCTTATAGTTAAGGCAAGGTGCACTCTGTTAAAATCATGAAAAGTCTACTCAAAATTGAGATGATTTATCCTATAACAGAAATTTTGTAGGGAGGATCACATGGGTGAGGGAGTAGAAGCTTTCTAAATTTCAGGTGAATATGATAAAAAAAAAACTTGGAGGCAGAAGTGTTTTTTTCTGCATTTTGCAGCAGTATCCCATTGATGGGGAACAGCGTGTTTAATGTTACAGTTATATGTCTAGAGATGTAGAGATGTCAGAAAATTCAAGTGTGTATTGTAGCCATTTCCTGAGTTTTTAAAAATCTGTTGTGTGGTTTTTATGTTAGGACATTTTGCAGTTACCTCATAATGGAGAGAGTGAACTTGAAAAATTATGTCACATGCGCAAAATGCTGGTGCAGGTTCAGCGGGCAGGCTGGTCCCTCTATCGTAGAGTGCTGAAAGGATATTTGTCACCATAGGCGGCCTCTCCCCCCCCCCCCCTCCCGAAACGTAGGAGCAGATTGATGGGGTGGGGCATGGCTTTTTAAGAGTCCTGGACAGTTTCAAAAAGCCCCAAAAGGAGTTATGGTTTTTCTGAGCAGGGAGTCAGGGATAATGGGTTAGAGCAGGGGGGCTGGAAGCCAGGACTCCTGGATTCAATGGGAAGGGAGTGGAGACTAGCAGGTTAGAATGGGGGGGGGGGGGCTGAGAGCAAGGACTCCTGGATTAATTGTCCTGAAAACAGAGAGAAAACTGAGACAAGAAGAGGGGGACATCCATGAGCTGTTAAAAATCCCTGCCTGTGACATTTTACTAAAGGGGCATGTCGTATAATTTCCATGGTTTTTCAAAGGGGAATGCACAAACAGAAATACAGGACAGACAAGTGCTGGGAGAGGTGTATATGTGGGGGACAAGTTGAGAGATAGGTGAAGTGTATCCACTGACAAGGATGGGGGAAAGGGGGGGGGGGCAGCGGAGGATAGGGACAGGATATCCAGATGCTGGGGGGTATACATGGACAGAGAAGACAGAGATGGTTTATTCTGGCTGCACAGCTTAGTAGCTTTTATGAGGTTCAGGGTAGCTGAATGAGCCCATTGGAGAACTGTACCTGAGGGGAAAGCAGATGACAACCAATTCTCAATAAGGAGCCACTTTCCACAGTCAGCCAAATCCCTTTCTAATACAGTATAAGAACATAACATAAGTAGTGCAATACTGGGTCAGACAAATGGTCCATCGAGCTCAGCACTCATCTCCGACAGTAACCAATCTCGGTCGCTTGGAGAAGTACCCAACAGTAGGGATGTGCGAACAGAACGGGGTTCAGATGTTCGGCCAGAAAACTTAGTTCAGGTTCGGGGGTTCAGTCCTGCTGAGTTTGAAACCCCCCCAAATGTTCAGAAAGTTTGGCCACCTGGAGGTTTGGGGTGCTCCAGGGGTGCCCGTCGGGGCATGGCAGGCCGTTTGAGACCCTGCAGCAGCAGCAGAGGCCGGGAAGGCTTGGGGCTTGGTGGCTGGCCTGGAATCCCTACTGGGCCGGGCACTGCAGGCTGCCAGGCATCGGCAGAGCAGCAGCAGAGGCCCAGCCAGGGCTTGTTAACTGGCACCCCTACTTGGTCAGGCGTTGCAGGCTAGCTGGCATCGGTGGAGCTATTTGGCTTGCCTCGCACAAAAAACTCTGTATTTTTGGTGAGTGCTCTTTGCATGACCATGAGTGGGTGCTCTGTATGGCACCTGCCACCTATGCGTTATGCGGTATGGCCAATATGGCACCCCTACTTGGCCGGGCATTGCAGGCTGGCTGGCATTGGTGGAGCAGCAGCAGAGGCCCAGCCAGGGCTTGGTGGCTGGCACCCCTACTTGGCTGGGCATTGCAGGCTGCCAAGCATCGATGGAGCTATTCGACTTGCCTCGCACAAAGCACTCTAGATTTTTGGCGAGCGCTCTGTGCATGGCCATGAGTGGGTGCTCTGTGCTATGGCACCGATGCGTTATGCGGTATGGCACCCATATTTGGCCTGGCGTTGCAGGCTGGCATCGTACTCGACTGATCTCAAGAAGCTCTACTGCAAATTGGGCAAGCCTTGCCTGGTGGTGAATCTCCTCCAGTGCACTCATCGGAGCGATGCCCGTGTACAAGTGTGAGGAGCAAATGGCTGACGTGCAGTACCAACAGCAGCAGACATTGGATTGCCAGGGCACAGTACCCTTCGCACAGCAGTAGCAGCCTCAGCAGCATCAGAAATTAGATTGTCGGGCCACAGTACCCATGGCACAGAAGCAGCAGTGAACACTGGATTGCAAGGGCACAATAATTGCGGCTGGCACCCATCCTTGGCCAGGCATTGCAAGTTGGCTGGCATCAGTGGAGCAGCGGCAGAGTCCCAGCCAGGGCTTGGTGGCTGGCACCCCTACTTGGCCAGGCGTTGCAGGCTGCCAGGCATCGGTACAGCCTGACTCAGGGTAGTGTGCGAGGGCAGCTTAAACTGTGGGGCCAGGACGCCAATCAGGCACCTAAACCACATGTCGCCGACCACCGAGAAGGGCTGCTCATCAAGCACAGTCGTTTCCCCCAACACGCCCTCTGTGTCCTGCTGCTGCCAATGGACTTGGCAGCTGCCCCCACCCCACCCCTCCATGGTGCACGGATGCTTCTGGGCCTCAACTGGCTGCTGCTACTGGTACGCCTCTCCCTGCTGCCATTGCCTGGGGATAGGCCCTGCCTCTAGCAGCCGGGGTGGGATCACAAATAATGGGGGACATTGGTGGCCCATGATGAACATCCGAACCTGAAGCACCTGCATGCACAGCAGACACAGCTACAGGCCCCTGGACTGCAGGCCTTCTAGTGCCCTGCATGGCAGTGGAGGACGCTGGCAGGAGGCAATGCTGAACCACACCCCTAGTGCCACGCAGGCTGAGGCAGGGTTTGAGCTTTGCCCATAGGGCAGGCAGACAAGCACTTTCATGAGCAAACGGCAGGTTGAGACAGGGTTCAAGCTTTGCCCAAAGGGCGGGCAGACAGGCACTTTGGCATGAGCAGAAGGCAGGCTGAGGCAGGGTATAACACCTAAATCTATCTAATCTAATCTAAATGGATCATTACCGTCATGGACGGATCTTTACCTTCTGCAGATCTCCCTTCTAGCACATGTCTGCCCCTGGAAGGGTGTGGAACCCATTAGGATGGTCCGCCCCCGTAGGCTGTTGGAACCAGTGCGGTTTCTAGATGCTCTGGTGGAACTACCCTCTCACCTCGACAACCGTCTCATCGATGACCTCGTCAAGCTGACGGAGGCCATTAATCAAACGGCTCCCAGGCGTCCATTGCCCAGGCGGAGGCTCCGCAGACCTCCTTGCTTCTCTGAAAAGCTGTGGATACTGAAGCAAGAGGGGCAACAGTTGGAGTGATGGTGGCGTTGTTCTTGTGCTGAAGCTGACAGATTGCGACAGAGCTAGTTTAGGAGCCTATGCCATACTATGCGGACAGCAATGAGGAAGTTCTTTGCTGCCCTCATAGCGTCCGCAAAATCTCAGAGGCTGGTCAGTCCAGCCTCCCTCAACCCTGGGGTTGAGTCATCATCTACCCACTGTGACCTTTTTGTGGATTACTTTGCAGAGAAAAATCACTCGTATTCACCAAGACCTCGATACCGCACTTAATACAGTGGAGGATGTAGAGGTTGTAGAAACGCCGTCTTGTCTGATTTTGTGGGATCACTTTCAGTCTGTGACACCCGCTGACATGGTGGATGTGCTTGGGGTGGTTCAAGCCACTTTTTGTGAATTAGATTCGTGCCTGTCCTGGCTGGTTAAGAGCTGCCGGGAGACAATGAGGCCGTTGCTGGCTAGGGTGGTCAACGCCTCCCTGCGGGAGGGCAGAGTGCCAAGCTGCCTCAAGAAACCATTGCTTGACGCTGACTCCCCTGCCAGCCATCGGCCTGTCTCTAACTTTCCCTTTTTAGGGAAGGTTATTGAACAGGTAGTGTCTCAGCAGCTCCAGGGGCATCTTGACCGTGTTGGTTATCTTGATCCTTCTCAGTCTGGCTTTCGTCCGAGTCATGGCACTGAGACATCACTTGTGGCTTTGGTAGATAATCTCCACCGTGAAAAGGACCGGGGTCCTGTTAGATCTCTCAGTTGCATTTGATACCGTTGACCGTGAGATGTTGGTAACGCACCTACGGGACAATGCGGGGGTCGGCGGGATCATTCTTGAATGGTTCTGCTCATTCCTGGCTGGGAGAACTCAGCAGGTGGTACTCGGGGACTGTTTTTCATCACACCGAGACCTCCCGCAGGGTTCCGTCCTGTACCCTCTCCTGTTCAACGTGTATATGCAGTCGCTCGGTAAGGTGACCAGGGGGTACAGGGTGAGGTGTCATCAGTATGCGGATGACACCCAATTGTACCTCTCTTGTTCAGCAGACCCAGGCCTGGCTGTGTCGGTGCTTACCCAGTGTTTGGCAGCTGTGGGGGACTGGTTGAGGATTAATTGACTGCGACTGAATCCTGACAAGACGGAGGTGATGTTAGTGGGTAAGTTGGTGGATGTGACGGGTCCCTCAATTGATGGGATCTGTCCTCCACTGACTTCTCAGGTGCAGAACCTGGGGGTGCTACTCGATGCGCAGCTCCGCCTGGATCTCCAGGTGGAGGCGAGGAGTGCCTTCCACCAGTTACATCTGGTGGGGTGGCTTTGGCTGCTGATTTCAGTTCTGGACCTGGCCACGATCATCCATGCTTTTACCACCACCTCTCGGTTAGACTACTGTAATATAAAATACTGCGCTATGTGGGGCTACCTATGGTGACGGCGCGGAAGCTGCAGCTGGTGCAGAATGCGGCGGCCCGGCTCTTGGTGGGGCTGGGTCGCTGGGAGCACATTACACCTGTGCTCTGATCTCTGCACTGGCTACCAATAGTCTTCTGGTTCGATTCAAAGTGTTGGTTTTGACCTATAAAGCCCTACACAGCCTGGGCCCTGCCTACTTGCGAGATTGCCTCACTCCCCGGGTTCTAGACTGGCCCTGTGGTTGTCCGGGGGTGCCGTGCTGGAGGTCCCTTGGCTTTCCCAGGAGGCCATGCAAGATAGGGCGTTCTCAGTGGCCACGCCGTGCCTCTGGAATTCCCTCCACTTGGGGACTTGTCTGGCCCCGGACCTCCCGACCTTTCGTAGAAACTGAAAGACCTGGCTGTTCCGTCAGGCGTTTGGCGAGGGAGAGGGGTGGGAATGGAGTGGGGGATTGGGGAGGATGAAGCTGGGTTTTTTTTGTGTTTATTGTTATTTTATTGGGGAATATATTTTAATTGTTTTATTGTATTTTATATTTATTATTGTTGTTAGCCACCCCGGGCTGCCCTGTGGCAGGAGAAGCAGGATACAAAATTTGTAAAATAAAAACAAATGAACAAACATAAATAAATAAATGAGGTAAATGTGCAGAAATGGGTGAAATAGGAGGATGGCAATGGATTAGGAGGAACACAAACTGCTGGGAGAGGAAGAGTTCTGAAAACGCCTGCTGACTGGATCAGTGGCAGAACCCATGGCACAGAAGAGGCAGCAGCGGCAGCAGACATTAGATCAGTGTTGGTGGGCCGCCTAGGGAAGAAGAGGCAATGCCCCTCCCAGGACTCCCCGGGCCGGCCGGCCCAAGTCTGAAGGGGGGAAAAAAAAAAAAAAAAAAAACGGCCACGCCAATGTTTGGAGCCACCTCGAAGAACCTGGTTTAGCGCAGCAACCTTCAGAAGGTTGCTGCTCTCTAAACCAGGTTCTTCGAGGTGGGTCCGAACCTTCTCACTGGTTGTGCGCGCACGTGCACACACAACCAGTGACTCCCCTCCCAACCGAAAGGCTTCCTAAGGACAAAAGAAAGGTGATTCTCCCTTTATGCGGAATGGGCGGCTAGAAGCACCGTCCATTCCGCATAAAGGGACCCTGCAATGGAACAGTGTCGCAGGGAGCACTGTTTCATTGCAGGGGCTGGGCAGGGGGAAAGTTCATACGAGGGCACTGCATACAGGCGCCCTGGTATGAACTGCCCATCCTGCCTGTGCCGGGGGGTGGCTGGGAGCTCCTGTCACGTGCGCAGTTCCCAGTCCCCCCCCCCCCCGAGTCCCTTCCTCCCTCCCCAACGAATCAAACTGACTCGACTCTGGGAGGAAGGAGGGGAACTTGGGGAAGCCCGTCTGCACAGCAGCTCCCAGGCCCCACTGAACAGTTCGGGTCTGGTGGGAGTTCCTGTGCAGTCATCCATCAAGGACTGGATGGAGGAGCGGAAAGGACATCTGAGCTGAGCCCGAGCCACCACTGGTGAGTAAATTGCGGAGCTGGGGGGGGAGTGTGTGTATATTAGAGTTGGGGGGGCTGGGAGCCAGGACTCCTGGGTTCACTGGGAGGGGAGTGGTGGGCTAGTGGGTTAGAGCAGGGGGGGTTGGGAGCCAGGACTCCTGGGTTCCCTGGGAGAGGAGTGGGGGGCTACAGAGCAGGGGTCCGGGGGGCTGGGAGCCAAGACTCCTGGGTTCCTGAGAGAGGAGTCGGGGACTAGTGGGTTAGAGCAGGGGGATGCTCCAGGGAACCCAGGAATCCTGGACCACACCCGGATGGGTGCGTGTGAGCCAGGACTCCTGGGTTCACTGGGAAGGGAGTGGGGGCTAGTGGGTTAGAGCAGGGGAGGCTGGGAGTCAGGACTCCTGGGTTCGCGGAGAGGGGAGTGGCACTGGGGGCTAGTGGGTTAGTGCAGGGGGACTGTGTGTGGTAAAATGGAGGTTTGGAAATCCCAAGAGAGATGTCACTGCAAGTCATGCAATTTCAGTTGTGTTCAAAGTGCTGGAAATGGGATGTGCGTGGTAAAATTGGACTCAGGCTATGACTGGGGTGCTTTACAAGGATGGGTCCCTGTGTTTTGGGTTTATAAACTATTTATTTTAAGCTTGATGTGCATGTAGGCCGTGTTTTCTTCCATCCGAAGTTAACCCTGGGAACTCCTTGCTGCTGGGTTATGCCATGTCACGGGCCTATCGTTCCCCTGGCTCCGCCCCTAGGCCTGCCGGCCTTACTGCCCCAGTGCCCTTCCAACATCAAAACCCACCAGCCACCCCCGCATTGGATTGCCCCGGCACAGAACCCATGGCATAGCAGAGGCAGCATTGGTGGCAGCAGCGGACACTGGATGGCCAGGGCACAGTAGCAGACATTGAATTGCATTTCATCCAACTGATCCTATATAATTTTTCTTAAAGCAGGTAAAGATTTATAATGCATTCAGGCTACAGGATCATTGTGGCAACTCTCTGTGTAACATTTGATTAAACAGGTCTTTCCAGACATCAGTAAAATGGCTTCCTGTTTTAATTAATTCTCATTTTTCTGATTTCTGTACACTTCCCAATTCAGCTTGAATGTTTATTCTCTAACTGTTCAAGGAATCAATTCGGATCAGAGATTCTAATCTGCGATTGCTGTGGCACAGCAGAGGCGTCATTCAGCGATGGCAGACATTGGCCGGCCAGGGCTTGGTGGGGCACCCCAACTTGGCCAGGTGTTGCAGGCTGGCATTGTATTCAACTGATCTCAAGAAGGTCTACTGCAAATTGGTCAAGCCTTACCCGGTGGTAAATCTCGTGGACACCCAGCCCCCGCCTGCCGACGCACTCATCCAAGCTATGCTCATCTACAAGAGAGAGGAACAAATGGCTAACGTGCAGTTCCAGCAGCATCAGCAGCCACTGGATTGCCAGGGCACAGTAACTGCGGCTGGCAACACTGCTTGGCCGGGCATTGCAGGCTGGCTGGCATCAGTGGAGCAGCAGCAGAGGGCCCAGCCAGGTCTTGGTGGCACCCCTACTTGGCTGGGCATTGCAGGCTGGCATCAGTGGAGCAGCTTGCATCGCACTCAACTGATCTCAGGAAGTTCTACTGCAAATTGGTCAAGCCTTGCCCGGTGGTGACTCACGTGGCCCCCCAGTAGCAGACATTGCTGTGCCACGGGTACTGTGCCCCGGCAATCCAGAGGCAGCAGAAGCAGCAGCAGCTGAGGTTCAATTGCTGGGGCACAGTACCCATGGCACCACAGAGGCGATGTTCAGGAGCAGCAGCAAAGATTCGATTGCAGGGCACAGTACCCATGGCACAGCAGAGGCAGCAGCAGCGCAAACTGGATTGCCTGGGCACAGAACCCATGGCACAGCAGAGGCAGAAGTGGACATTGGATTACCAGGGCACAGAACCCATGGCACAGCAGAGGCAGTATTGGCAGCAGCGGCAGACATTGGATTGCCCGGGCACAGTACTCGTTGCTGATGCCGCTTCTGCTGTGCCACAGCAGCATAGATTGGATGGCCAGGGCACAGAGCCTGTGGCAGAGCAGAGGCGCATCAACAGCAGCAGCAGACATTGGATTGCCAGAACGCAGTACCTGTGGTACAGCAGAGACAGCAGCAGCAGTGGGAGTTGTCTGTGTGCACCACCCATGGAGCCAGGATGGTAGGATTTGCAAGGGAAGAGCTCCCATAAAGCAGCAGACGGCAGCAGCAGGATTGCGTGGGCACATTTGGATTTGCCAGGGCACAGCACCCATGGACCATCAGACAGCAGCAGCGGGATTACCAGGACAGTGGGGCACATCACTCAGGGTTTCCGGGGCAGGCAGACAGGCACCTTGGCATGAGAGGCAGGCAGGCTAGGGTAGGGCCTCAGCTTTATGCACAGGGTGGGCAGACAGGCACTTTGGCATGAGCACTGGAAGGCAGGCTGAGGCAGGGTTTGAGGTTGGCACCCAGGGTGGCAGACAGGCAGCATGGCATGAGAGGCAGTAGGGAAAGCAGGCTGGGACCTTGGCAGGGCACTCAGATAGGCTGGCGAAGACTGTGCTGCGAGAGAGAGCCAGTCAGATAGGCGGGCCGAGATCGTCTAGCCAGAGACCGGCTGGCAGGCTTACAGCTAACCAGTGCCAGCCGGCGTCAGTCAGATAGGTCGGCCGAGGCCATCTAGTGAGTGAGAAAGGCAGGGCGGGCGCCGGGCATTGGGAGGGAGGGACAGCACCTCAGCAGCAGCAGCAGCAGCCTACATTGAGGAGCACCGTCCCAAGACTGCCCCTGGCATGGGAGGGCGGGTGCCACTGCATCATCAATCCATGTCCAGGGGCAGCTTGGGGAATCCCAGCAGCGGAAGGTTGAGCTTAATGAAAAGTAACTGCTCCACCAACCTGGTCCCCAGTCTCAGGCGGTGCGGCAAGCAAGTGTCCCCCGCCATAGAAAATACCCGCTCGCTGGGGACACTCGGTGGTGGGCAGGACAACAGACGCGTGGCCACTTTGGACATGGCTGGCCACACATTGGTCTTGCCGGCCCAGTAGGCCAAGGGATCGCTGCTGGGATCGATGCACGGCTTCTTCTCCAGGTAGCCCTACACTGCTGCTGAGGTGCTGTTGTTCTCCTTCGTGTAACTCTGCTTGGGCACCACCTCCACCACTACCCTCAGCCACGCTGCCTGCTCTACTGTGCACGAACCCATGCTCCCCAGAGTGGCCTGCACATATGTGGTGCTGCTGCTGGCAATCGGGGTGCTGCTACTCCTAGAGCTGGGGACAGGGATAGACCCCGCTGGCTGAAAGGGGTGGCTGTTCCCACTCCCACCATCCCCCGGGGCATCCTGCTGCTGCTACCATGCACTCTCCAAAGCCCTCTCTGCCTGCCAGACCCTCTCCACCAGGTCATCCTTCCAGTGGCCACAGAGTGGTGTCTGGCATGCCACGCTGTCCTTGACCTTGGGGTCCAGCATGGTTGCCAACACATTCATCCCGCTGCAGGAGCTCACTGAACCGTGCCTTCAGCCCTGCCTTCAGCTGCTGCACCAGGGCAACCACCTCAGCCACGAGCTTCTTGCCCTGAGGGCCACAATCCCGCCCCATGAGAATTTCCTTCAGCCTCCTAAGGAGACTCTGGAGCAGAGGGGTCACCTGGCTGATGGTGGCCATTGAAGAGCTGATGTTCTCCGTCAAGGCCAGGAAAGGTCTCAGCACAAAGACGTGAGCCAGGATCTCCCATTCCGCCCCATTGTACTCTGGAGGTGCCTTGCTGTCCATTACCAGTTGAACTTGATGCAAGGCAGCTTTCTGCTCGAGAAGCCACGCGAGCATCAGGAACGTGGAATTCCACCTGGTGAACACATCCTGCACCAGCTGGTGCATTGGGGAGCCTTGCTCAGCCAGGTTTGCCCAGAGAAGGTCGCTGCACTTCACGCTCTGGTTAAAGAAACCGGCCAGCTTCCTCCCCTGCTCGATCAGGGAGCTAAGGGTGCCGGCCCCAAACCCCTTCTCCCCCAAGCGCCCCTGACTGCCAGGTGAAGGGGGTGTGCGGGGTGCATCAAGGGATGCTGGTGAAGCCCCTCTTGTGGACTGTCCTCAATATGTTGGCTGCGTAGTCAGTCACCACGCACCCCTTGGTGAAGTGCACACCTGGCGTGACCCACTCACTCAGCATGGCGGTCAGGGCTGTCTCGATGATGCGAGAAGTTTTGGGGGCCATCCATGACCTCCGCCTGAAGCAGAGCCCACCTATACCCTGCTTCGGGACTCCTCCTGCCACTCCCAAATGCTGCCTCTGGGTCCTGCCACCAGTGCGCTATCACTGCCAGGTAGGTGTGCTGCGCACTTCTGCTTGACCACAGGTCGGTGGTGAAGTGGATGGTGGCACCTCCAGCCTCTGCCAGCTGCTCCCTCACCCATTCCTTTAAAGGCCGGTACAAGGCAGGCACCACCTGCTGACTCAGGGTGGTCCATGAAGGCAGCTTAAACTGGAGGACCAGGAAGCCAATCAGGCGCCTAAACCCCATGTCTCTGACCACCAAGAAGGGCTGGCCATCCAGTGCGATCATTTCCCCCAACATGCGTGTGGTTTTCAGTTGAAAGCCACGCCACCCTCCATGTCCTGCAGCTGCTGATGGATGGACTTGGCAGCTGCCCCCACCCCAGCTCCTCCATGGTGCACTGACTCTTCTGGGCCTCAACTGACTGCTGCTCCCCCCAGCAGCAATACCACTCCTGCTGCTAGAGGTAGCTGCTCGAGAACGCTTGCCCGCTGATGGAGGCGTACGACTGGCCGCTGCAGTTGGGAAACCGCTGGCGTCCACTGCCCCCGCCTGCCCGTTTAGCAGCACAGCGCTTTGGCATGCCTTGAGGTGCCTCACCATGGCAGTTGTGCCAAGGTTGGTGAGCACCTGCCCACGCTTCACCACCTTCTGGCACAAACTGCACTGCACCTCCCTGGGATCATCTGCTCACACCAACTTAAAATGTGCCCATACAGAGGATTTTTTGCCCCCTCCTGCCTTCTGGCCTGCACCGGGTGACGCACCACTGACAGCGCTGATGGGAGGGGGGCAGAACATGGTGGCGACACAGCTTTCAGAAGGACAGCCATCACCTCCGCACCAGGCATCTCCTCCACAGGACTAGTATCTGCCTCGCTGTCCCCAATCTGTAGAGGTGGGAAGTTCGGTACATCCGGTATCCGATACTGCCAGTCTTTTGCTGTACCGGCAGTATCGGGTTACTCTAGTACTTGGGGGTACCGGTACCGGTTCCCCGTGCTGGATTTTTTTACATTGCAGCCATTAAAATGAATGGCCGCAATGTAAAAAAAGGAACAAAAAACCCCAACCACTTTCCCTCCCCAGTCCAGGCTGCGCGGGTGGAAGGGGGGGGGGGGGGGGGC